>JARGCV010000040.1:4900000-4967500 GCA_034064705.1 Bothrops alternatus
CATACAACTGCCTAACATGCAGACTGCCCAGGTTCGAATCTCAGAAGGGTAAGTTCTAGCTGAAGAGAGTTAAGAAACTCGAAATAGCTATACCAGTTCTCCCTTATTTCTTTGTTAGCAATTTAAATAAAAACATATATATATTTGTTCCTGCGGATGGCTCTGGGTTGAGCTGAAACAGGTAAAAGAAAGAAAGATTTCTTTCTCCCATATTTGGGTTTACAGGGTGCAATTTAAAAAAGAAACACTCGATATACATCTTCCCTCCCTGACTGCTAACAAAGTGAGACAGAGCCTGTGGCCTAGAGGTTAATACAACTGCCTAACATGCAGACTGCCCAGGTTCGAATCTCAGAAGGGTAAGTTCTGGCTGAAGAGAGTTAAGAAACTCGAAATAGCTATACCAGTTCTCCCTTATTCTTTGTTAGCAATTTAAATAAAAACATATATAGATAGATAGATAGATAGATAGATAGATAGATAGATAGATAGATAGATAGATAGATAGATAGATAGATAGATAGACAGATAGATAGATATAGAGATAGATAGATACAAATATAGACATCACCTTAAGAAGGGAATGAAGTTCTGGATTAGTTAGTTTGGTACAAATAAAAATCTAAGCTTTACTGGGATCTCCCTCATATGGAACCTTGAGATACACTGACTAGGATGTTAATGATTACACAGAATAATAATCATAAACTGTTTTTTTGAACTGTTGGAATCAAACACACTGGAAAAAGATTTGTGTATACTGCTGTTAATCCAATATATCATATACTGCAATCTGTACATCAAATACCAAATAGTATTTGGAACTCCTCATTTTCATTTATTTGTCTTGTCCATCAGAAAAAAAGAACTCCAGTTGGAATTTGCAAATCTTTTGAAAGGATACAATATTATAATTGCTATATCATTTCATCTCATTGTGTTGATTTTTCAATCCTTTCAACTTGTTAAACTGTCCAGAAAGAAGTGTAGTTGTTCTGTAACTGCTGTTGAGACTGGCTTTGCCACTGATTATTACATATAATAAGTGTTTAAGGCTAAAGGGTATGGTTAGTCAGATAAAAGTTAGAATATTAAAAAGGTCACAATAATAATCCATATTATTACCTTTCATGTTCTAAATACCTGATACTAAATTATAATGGCAATGGACAAGTGATATTCTATTCTCGTATGCAATTAATAGCTCTTTCCTTTTCAATATTATATTGTCCCTTAAATATCTCTCAAGAATGGTTCTAGAGCTTCAGAAGTAGAATGCCTGAAGCTCATTTGAAACTTTTGAAGTAACAGTCTGTAGAAGGACAGACTTTTTTTTTCTTTCTCTACACTTCAGTGTTAAAGAAAAGACTGAAATAGCAATGGATGTATGGATGACCCCACAGGAAGTCTCATGTTCCATTAATAAAAGGGGAGGAAGAAACAAGCAGCAACTGTAGCATTTGTGCATCATATTTGGACAGATGTGCAATGCAACAACACTATTCTAATTTGCCTGACCTCGCTTGCTCTCTCTGCAAGAGGGTGGGCAGGAGTTCAGCTCCTAATTATAAAACATAAATACTAATTCATAAATAATTAACAGGTAAATTATTATTATTATTATTATTATTATTATTATTATTATTATTATTATTATTATTATTATTATTATTATTGTTGTTGTTGTTGTTGTTATTTATTAAATTTCTATACCGCCCCTCTCCCGTAGGACTCGGGGCGGTTTACAAATTCAAAGGGAAAAAAAACATTTGGATGTGGTGTTTCAGCAAGGTAGATGAATTATCCCTGATCCCCATTTAATGTCATCTGCCTCAGTCTTATGAAATGTGGCTGTGAGCCTGAGTGACAGATGTGGCAGAAGCATGAGTTGGATGAATGGGACGGATTTTCTTGGATGCTGAGGTTTGAACAAATCTTTGCAACATGCTTCCCCTAATAGAAAGCTCATCTTCATACCAATAAGAACATATCAAGCTCCAGTTAGATAAAGTTCATAATGACTGTTTGCAAAGCATAGCACATTTTTTTTAGATTTTTATTTGTCTTTATTTTTCCCATATACCAGGGGTGTCAAACTCAATTTCATTGAGGGCCGCATAAGCATTGCGGTTGCCCTGGGGGGGCAGGGTGGGTGTGGCCAGGGTGGGTGCAACCTACTGGGTGGGTGTGGATGGAGTGGATGTGGCCTATTGGTTGGGTATGGCCAGCTCTACATTGTTCATGTCAAGGATGCCTGTGGCGGCCTGGGCAGGAGTGGGACAGATCTGAGGGTCTCTGGCAGAAGGGGGTGGGACCAGGGCAAGCGCCAAGGCATGATCCATTTCTTCATTCCTCACAAAGGGTGACACCTCCCCAGCATGCACCCAGGGAGCGGGGCCAACACAGCAGGGGCTGGTTCCTCGCTGTTTCTGGACGGCCTTGTAGAGCTAAGGCTGAATGCATTTCAGCATAGATGGCCACCACAAAATTGTACATTGGCTCCCTGCCGGCCTGGGCCAGGGCCAAGGCAGCGGGGACTGTTCCCTCACTGTTTCCAGGATGGCTTCGCGGGCCACATGAAACCATTTCGCGGGCCGCATCCGGCCCCCGGGCCTTGTGTTTGACATGTCTGCCATATAGAATTCAAGGCAGCAGACATACCTAATACCCCTTCCTCCTCCTATTTTTCCCACCACAATAACCCTGGGAGATGAGTTAGTTGAGAAAGAGTGACTGGTCCATATTCACTCTGCTGGTTTTTCATGCTTAAGGAAGGGCTAAAACTCCTGGTTTCTAAGTCAATATATAGGTGTGTTTGTGTCCATTGTATGGACATATTCAGCATGAGTTTTGAGAGAGAGGGTCAGCCTCTTCATCACAATCTGGAAGAGAAAATCAGCAGATCAGCAGGTAATCCTCTCTTCTTTTTGACAGAAGAGGGAGGAAGTACACTAGACACATGTTGCTCTCCCTCCCTCCCTTAAAACAGCAATTGCTTTTCTTTCAGTCATATAAAATTGTATGACAGTGAATACCAATAGTATATTTATCATTATATACATTGATGTGGGTAAAATTGTTGAAAGCATATTTTGAAATACTTCACAGCTATGAAGAATTACATGTAATAGCATGAAATCATGACTGTTTGTTTAACCTTATACAATCAAGCTTCAGGATTTTTATTTTTCTTTCCTCTGCAATTTGCTATAATCATTTCATTTGAAATGAATCTAGTATCTTGTTCAGAATATATAGCCATTCACCAAAAACACATACAAAAATAATTTTCTAAAGAGTGTGAGGTTGCTGATATCAATATGCACCTGAAATGTAATCTGAGTGTACATTATATATATTTAGCTACTGTACTGTCTGTCTGTCATCATCTATCATCATTTTCTAACTCATCTATGTATTATAAATACTTTCAGCATAAAAAAGTTGATTTCTTTCACAAAAAATATGAATAATGAAATATGAAAATATTTCTTCCTCATGGATTCCTGAAAGTTGCAAAATAAACATAACATCAAATACCCCAAAATTAGATTTTGGCAAAAAATAGTTGAATTTATAAAACTATTGCCAGTGAATATAACTTCATTAGAAACATCTGCATATAACCAGTGTACAAAGTAGATATTTCCTTGAGATGCTATAAATAAACATATTTAGAGAAAAGCCTGTGATTATTTGACATGTGCAATTAATTTTATTGCAGATGGATGATACTAAAATATAAAGCAAAAATTTGCAAAGCACAATATATGTACTTGGAAGAATTGGAAGGAAGGCAGAAATATACCTGGAAATTAGACAATATATATATCTATCCATCCCCACCCCCCCCATTATTTGGGGGATAGAGATCAAGCAATCAAAATATAATATAGGTACACCTTGACATGACTATTCATTTTATTCATTCATATGATCACCTTTTGCGAACTTCTGATGAGCAAAGTGAATGGAGAAATTAGACTCGCTTAACAACTGTGTTGTTAATTTAAATGTAGTGAGTCACTCAACTACTATGGCAAGAAAGGTCATTAAATGGGGTAAAACATTTAATAACTGTCTTGCTTAGCAATGGAAATTTTGGGCTCAACTGTGGCCGTACGTTGAGAATATAGCTGTAGCTATATTCACTTTTGTGTGTGTTGACGACATAAGAACTATATAATATCTTGGACGGATGAATTTTTCTAATTTGTTCAATGTATATTAAAAAAACACCCTCTAATTTTGGCTTTGCTCAATTTAGATTGGCTTTAAGATTATTTATTTTAATTCTGATCTCATTTCCAAGGCCTCTTTACCACCCTCATGTCAGCATCACATACTTAAAGAACATGGTGAGACTAAACACCAAACTTCACCATTGTTGTCTTCCCTTTCCTAAAACTGTCAGCAGAGGGTGATGCCGTAAACTGCTTAAACTGATTAAGGATATTGCCACTGGATAATATCCCAACAGTCAGCTCCACAAGTAGCTCTTAATAACTGGAAATGCTTTTTTATAATATTTTATTAATTTTCTATTATTACATTTCATTAGAGCTTAATGAACAACGAGTTGTCTAGGTTGATTTACTTTGCTTAGTAATACAAGTTAAGTTCTTACTCCCTATCCTGTTTTTCCAGCCATTGATAAAATAAATTCCATGTTTGAAGTTAATAACTGGAAATATTATTTCTCGAATAGATTGAGAGCCTTGCTCAGCCTGTACACAGAGTTTGTTTGAGCATTGGATGCAACATTGATAAATTCTGGGTAAGGTAATGTTTAATGTGCTATGTCAGCAAAATGAGAGACTAAGGTTCTGCTTCACCATCAGTCATGAAATCACACTGGATAATGTTAGTTGGGAAACAATAGGAAGGAGTACCTATCTCTATCTCTATCTCTATCTCTATCTCTATCTCTATCTCTATCTCTATCTCTATCTCTATCTCTATCTCTATCTCTATCTCTATCTCTATCTATCTCCATCCATCCATCCATCCATCCATCCATCCATCCATCCATCCATCCATCCATCCATCTATCTATCTATCTATCTATCTATCTATCTATCTATCTATCTATCTATCCACATTAACTTAATAAATATATCATATTAATGTATTTCAAGAAGTCTATCCTTTACTCATACAAATTTAACTCTAAATTAAACTTAAGAATAACCAGCTCTGAGTGAGATGCTTTATCAGCAGCTTGAAAAGATTGCACAATATTCCAGTTTTTCATTCTTTAAATGCAGTTTCTAATTCCTTTATTTCTGTGGGTTTTTTATTATTCCGTTATGACGAAAAGGGCTATCAATGGGCATATAGACATAAACAACAACTACATACCATTCAAAATAGACAAAAAAGGAAACAAAAAGACCAAAATACTTCCTCACCAGCAATCAACACTCAGATGAGTACAGAGATCATTACCATTAGATAAACAATCAGAAACCATAAAATACCTCAATCAACGAACTGCCAACAAGGTAATAGTAAGCAATAGCCCAATCAAAAAACTCACCAAGACCACTCCCACCCACATTGACAGGGCAAACCATAGTATATAAAACGAGAGCAAACTCTTCTCCCTACTAGCATTGATGATGTTACCTAGTTTGCTAATGAAACATCTGGAAGAAAACAATCAAGTTCAGAGACCATCAAGGATCCCATAGTCCATCCCTGAACTACAAATATTATGTTATATCAGACATATTACTGGATAATTCTTGGGTTATTTTGCATGCCAAGCAAGAGTTACAATCACTATACTAATTAAAAAAATGAAAAGAAGCTGCAGCTTCTCTTTATCTTTATTAATTTTCAAAAGTTAAATGAAAGTTCAAAACTACATTAACTTTAAAAAAACAAACATTAAAATACAAATTAAAATACAGGGTGAGTTAAAAAGTGGCAAAAATATATCAAACAAATATATAACAAAAGTGGCCTTCAACATTTTTTAGTAGAGAGATAATAATACAATACAATAACTCTCTAGGTTTAGATGAATAATATTTAAAATGTCTTGTAATAACATCCAAAATATTCAAAGTATATTCTCTTAATTTTAATCTAATACATAATACATTTTCAAATCTGAATAAACAAATAGTTAAAAAAACACCCACAATATTTCTCTAGTCAAATCCAATCTAATTTTCAAATCCCAAAGCCATAAACTAATTTTTCTCCTTATCCTCTAAGACATCTAATAGCAGTTTCCAAGTTGCAAGAGATTTAGTCAAATTGTTATCTCTAAGCAACACATTCAATTTCACTTTTTCAGTTAACTCTATTAATTCCAAGAGCCATCTTGAAGAGAAACTGGGACAATAAGGTAAAGGGGCATTTCTTCCTCTGTGATAGCCAATCAAAAAAAATGTGCTTATCTAGAACAAAATAAACCATAGCAGGCAAGCTGGGCATCACACTTGAGCTGATACTAGGAAGAAAACACAATTTTTAAATTGGAAAACATGGGCAGAGATCACATTCAGAGGGTGGAGGTAAATGGAACATGAAAACATTCTGGAAAAATGTCAATTGTTCTCCAGAACCTTTTGATGCACTGTACTCATGGCAGGATAACCTGACAATAATTTCTAGATATATCCATAAGTGTGCCTTTCATTAGTTGTTTTTTATTATTGATGTCAGTAACAGTTTTTCCCCCAAATAATTATCTTACTACTGTAGAAGAATCTGTATGAGAAAATTGAATACAGATGTTTAAAGGTTTGCATTTGAATGCATGTGTGTGTATACACACACACACACACACACACACACACACATACAAGTCATCTTATTTCAAGATTTTTCATTCTCTGAAATTTTATTCAGCTCTAAAAATGTTCTAGTGTTTTGGAAATCTTTAGATTTATTTTGTAATTGTTGCACTTTGATTAAAGTTTTATATGGTTTCATAACATTCATGTATCCTTAACTTTTATTGGGGGAACTCCTAGAAATCATTAGCCACAAAGTGGAACTGAAACATGGCAAATACATCAATAAATATCAGTTTTAATTATACTATCTCCATTTATACACCTTCTACCTCCCTACCCATCCACCTGCCATCTCTCATATCATCTCTCATTATCATCTATCTATTCCTATCTATCTATCATTTACCATTTATCAATCTTTTATCATCTATCTCTCTATCATCTGTCTCTGTCTCTCACTGTTTCTCTGTTCCTATCTCTTTTTCTTTCTCTAGCTATCTATCAAGCTATCTAGCTCTCACTGTGGCATTTCTCTCCCTGGCAATTTATGACCATATTCTCTGTTCACTTCTTTTGCTGAAATCTTCCTTCTTAGTTCCTTACTCTTCTGAACTACTTTCATTTACTTGATCTCTTGGTTTGATGGTAGCTTCCCCCTGGGTCTACTTATTTTTAAGTGTATGCTGTCGCTGTTCTTGTTTCCCTATAGCCTTTTCTCTGTCTGCCTCTATATCCCAAATTAATCAGCTAATCTCTGCTAGAGGCATCCCTCTCATCAGAGTGGGTCTACAATAGTGATTGTTGACTTTTTTATTTGCCAGACGCCTTTGGGCTCTTCACTTAGATGAAAAGGGTAGGGAAACTTTCTTTGCTGAGGTCCTTAGATAATTATTAAAGGAGCTTCTTTAAAAGGTATGCTAAAAAGAGCTTTAACTTGAGTATTCCAAATCCATGAGAAACACCTGCTCAGATTTCCTTTGAGTCCAAAATATGTGGTGGAGAAAGGCCTTTTTCTTCCTATGCCAAATTTAAAAGTGCCCCTGAATTAACATATAAATAGGAGCAGGTGTTGCTTTTGAAAAACATTCTCAAAGATCAGCAACATTAATCTCATACCGCAGGAGGTATCCTTGCATTTTTACTGTATATTTCCTTAGTGCTCTCTTCTGGATGAACTATTTTATAATCTATCCTTGTAAAGTACAAGCTAACAAGTGCTGCCTGTCATTTTAGTTTCCTGGTTATCTTTGAATCCTATGTATTTCCTTCTTTACAGATGATTATGATTTGGGTTCATATGACAGCCTATTACAATGTGTCAGAGCTAATTTTCCAGTGCCAAGTGGCTGAATTTGCAGGTAGCTAAGTGTAATTTGCTATGTAGGTGTCTATATAAATATGTATATATGTATATGTTTATGTATATGCATATGTATATGTAAGTATACATACATACCCACATAGTGTGCTCTTCTTACCCTACAAAAATGTAATAAAGCTACAGCTCAATTTTAATCCAAAGAAAAATTATTCAATTTATATGAGACCTATGTAACTTTGGGGTTATTGCTCAATGACTCACTATAATCTTATAGCTCTGGAAAAAAGAATTGCTTGGATCCTTTCTAATTGTTGGTATTTATTGGATGAGTTTTTGATCAGACATTAAGTCTTACTAGGTTGGTTTTGAGAGATCTCAATAAAATTAGTATCTGTGACCTGGTGGCAAAGTCCATTTAGTTATTCATCCTGGTTGAAAGAGTTGTTCAGAATTGGAAAAAACACACCCAATAATCTGTATTGAGGATCTTTATTATGTATGTTTCTTTTTTTCCAGGACTAAAAGAGTGGTGTAGCAAAATAAATTAATTCAAGCATTATGATTTGTTATTTTAATATAACAAATATTGGAAAATTAAAATACTATATAATTTTTAAAAGAATGGTGGGAGATCATATTGGCTGTAAAGAAACACAATGTAAAGAGAGTTTTATTTACCTTTTGTCTCAACTTTTGAATTGGTAAATTCTTGATTTACTAATAGGGGAAAAGGAATTTATTAACTCCAAATGTCTGTTGAATGGAAAATTAGATTTTATGCCTGAGTACTGACATTTTACATATACAGAAAATGGTGAATAATATTTTTTTTAAACAGGAATGGTAAACAGATTTTAGCGTCTGAAATTTCTTAAACTAAGCTTTATGAAATAAACAAGAAATTCTAACACATTATCTATGCACATATATTTTATATAGAAATATTGCATTTTAAATATTTAAAAATTCACATTTTTTAATATAACAATATATGTATAAACTGGCACATACAGAATCATGCATCATCCATATATTTTTGCAGCATCCATCCAGATGTAGGAGGATGAAAAGTAACAGTGTATTTCTTCTTTATTCCTATGATTTTGTCCTGTTGCTAGAGTAAATGTTGGCTACTACAACTCAATAAAGAGAGCTGAAAGCGAAAGGAGGGAAAATAGGATTGTAAAGGAATTATTTACTATTTGGAACCTTTTTTTATTTAGCAAGAAAAGTTAAGCAACCAAACAATGCTACAATGCAAACCTCATCGTAAGCACATAATCCAATGAAATAACTTTGATGTTCAGCCACAATAAAATAGAACTCAGTTGAATAACTATATTAAGCAAAAAGTCAAGAAATAGGCTTTAAACCAGCGGTTCTCAACCTTTTTCAGGCTGTGACCCCAACCGACGGGGTGCATTGCGCGTGTGTGCCACGACGGGGCACATCGTGCGTGCGCGCCGCGATGGGGCGCATTGCACGTGCGCACCGCGACGGGGACGCATCTTGCATGCGCGGCACATGCGATGACCTGCATCGCACATGCGTGGAGCAATGGCCTGCGCGGCATGATGGGGCGCATCACGCATGTGCGGCGTGACGGGGTGCATCATGCATGCATGGCGCGACGGGGCGCATTGCGCATGCGTGGCATGACGGGGCGCACTGCGCATGCATGGTGTGACGGGGCGCATCGCGCATGTATGGTGCGATGGGGCACATCGCGCATGTGCGGTGTGACGGGGTGCATCGCGCACGCGCAGCGCGATGGGGTGCATTGCGCATGCACGGCGCACACGATGGCCCACATCGTGCATGTGCAGCGTGCCGGGGCGCAACGCGCATGCGTGGCGTGACGGGGTACAACACGCATGTGCGGCGTGACGGGGCGTGTCGCGCATGCATGGCGTGACGGCCCACAGGTTGAGAACCGCTGCTTTAAACCAATACTTGGAAAAATATTCAAATATTATGCTGTTTCTATACCTACAGATTAAAATCATATAACCATTGCATTCTATGTGACACCCTATGAAGATGAAAGTTGGACTTTGAAAAAGCAGGATACGTAAAATGTTGAACATTTTGAAGTTTGATTAGAGAAGTCTCTTGAGAATACTATAGACAACCATGAAAACAAACCAAGTACACAAAACAAATTAACCCAGAGTCCTCAGTTGAAGCATTAAACACATTATTTGAAGACCTATCTTAGGTTCTAAGGCTGGGAAAGGTGGAATGAAATTGAAGAAGGAGAAGAAGATAAATAGCAACAAGGTGAATGGACTTTGTGGCAATGAATACATCATTAGAAAAGCTAAAAGACCAGATTAGGAATAGATCATGTAGAAAATCTATCTGTGTGGGCATTAGGAGTCATCAGTGATTTCATGAGACACAATCAATGAAACTGTTAAGCTAAGGTAGCTTGGTTAAAAAAAAGCTTCATCACATTCCTATCTTATTTAATAACAGAATAACAGAATTGGAAGGTACATTGGAGGTCATCTAGTCCAACCCCCTGCTCAAGCAGGAAACCAGTGTTGGCACCCACAACTTTGGAAGCAAGTAGTTTACTGATTGTTTACTGATTAATTGTTATAATGTGGGAAATGACTTCTTAGTTCTAAATTGGATTTCTCCTTGATTAGTTTTCATCTATTGCTTCTTGTCCTGCCTTCAGCCACTTTGGAGAACAGGTTGACCTACTCTTCTTTGTGGAATCTGTCAATATTAGAACACTGCTATCATGCTAGCCCTAGTCCTACTTTTCATTAAACCAGTCACTCCCAGTCCTGTAACTGCTCTTCATATGTTTTAGCCTCCAGTTCCCTAATCATCCTTGTTGCTCTTCTCTGTACTTTTTCTTGAGTGTCCTACTTAGGGAGATTAAATTTACATAAAATTAACATGTTATAGTTTTTAGCATGTTGTAAAGGAACATCTGCAAGGTATTTTTAAAAAGAAAGAAAATTGACAGATTGCTCAAGATCATTAGGTATCTGAAATGGTGGGACAGGGAGACCATTTTTTTTGTACAGTCCAAGGCAGCAAAATGATGTTATTTTAATTTTTTGATGTTTCTCCACACACTCAGTTACTGAGCTACTAATTTCAATAGGGAAAAAAAATATATTGGAAAGAAACATCACATGGATATCTGATACACTGGAAAAGAAAATGACGCTGAGGTCAGATTATCCAAAGGACAATCTGCCCTAAGGCATTTTAGAGCTTTAAAAACTCCTTGCTTGTCTTTCAGGCAGAGTTAGGAAAACAAGAGTAACAGTCCACATTTTTTTTTAAAAAGAATGAATTTTGTTAAAGAGAGAAACAGAAGCAAGCCATTCTTCTTTCTTACAGTCAGGAAGTGTATAGTTGAATTGTGTTAGTAACTTTAATAAAACTGAATCCTAATCTCACTGAGAGTTTAAAAAAAATATTACAATTGGGCTGACTGCAGAACTCAAAAAAGAACATAGAGATGTTTAGATGTTTCTCTCCTTTTGTATTTTCAGCAGTTCCCAAATTGTGCCTAGTCCAAATCCCATCACAGTTCAATCAGCGCCATTTTGTGTCTTTGACCTCCCAAGTAAAAATGGAGATATGTGTAGCCTGTGGTATCCCGGCACTTACCCGGACTGTAGTCTAAATGCTTTTGCACATATGAGAAGTCCTCCACCATAAATCTGTCCGGTTCTTATTTGCAGCACTGAAAGTTCTGTGCAAAATTGCTGAGAGTCCTTCTTATGCTGCCAGGTGACTTTGCGCTTGGCTCCTTGACCTAGTTACTGGTCCATCCGTTCTCTCCATCCGGTTTCTTAAAGGGCCCGTGTCCTTTATTGTGTTAGTGCCCTCTGAGGTTGCTGTTGCTGTTGGGGATTTCACCCCCAACAACGATGGGGGAAACAACAATGAGGTGAACAACAAAGGTGGTTGGACGATAACCCACGGGACATCTGCTCCATGATCCCCGTTAACATAAGGGGAGAGACGGGTTATTCTACCAATGTGAATAGGAAAGGAAAACAGAGACCTATGATGGAAAGGGATGTCGTGAGGCCCCGTACATGTGCAAAAAGAGCAAAAGAACTGATGAACGGCAAAGGAAGATCAAAAAGCCGAATGTACGAGCAAATAATGAGGAGCCTCAAGAGGAGGGGGACAACTCAAAGTGGTACAGCATACTCACGGACACCCAAGGAGGAAGACAGTGTCCCTGGGTGGAGGAATGTATACAGGAATGCAGCCGCCAGGGATTGTGCTGATAAGCGACCAGATCCGATTGACACACCCCCTCCCTCGAACGCACGCAAGCACAGTCAGTCCAGGGAAGATCGAACGGACTACGGAATGGGGCTAAAGAGGATGATGGATGCAAGAGTGGGCGAGCAGAAACGAAGAGTGGTTGGATCCAGGAGGAAGGAAACAGCAACGTTGGAGGGCACTAACACAATAAAGGACGTGGGCCCTTTAAGAAACCAGATGGAGAGAAAATGGATGGACTGGTAACTAGGTCAAGGAGCTGAGTGCAAAGTCGCCCGGCAGCATAAGAAGGACTCCCAGCAATCTTGCATCACGGTCTGATGATGTCGGTAGTGTTGACCGACGAAAGGCTCAGCTTTTAATTAAACAGTTTTGTTTTTAGTATTATCCTGGTGTTCGTATTATTTTATGGTATGGATTTACCCAGGATTTGCATGAAGCGAAAACACCAGCCTGAAGATGACGAATGGGACTTCGTCAAAACGTTGCCAAGACACTTCCAATTTTACGTTGGAAAAAACCTGAATAACCAAAGACCTATATATGTGTGTGTGTGTGTGTGTGTGTGTATCTATATCTATATCTATATCATCTATATCTATCTATCTATCTATCTATCTATCTATCTATCTATCTATCTATCTATCTATCTATCTATCTATCTATCTATCTATCTATCTATCTATCTATCTATCTAAATGTTTGTTACTAAGGAACTAAGGAAGCTAAAGCAGCTTTACTTTTCCAGCTGACAAAAGGGACCTTGCTGTAGAAAGAAGCAAATAAAAAACAGACTCATGAGTAAAACACGGATAATGAAAATGAAATGGGTAGTAAAACTCCAGTTGCAAAACTCAGCTATTTTTTTCTTCTTCTTCTTTTAATCACAAAGAAAAGCACAGAGGCACATAAAATGTGTGAAGAAAGGCGGAGAAGAAAGATCACACTGTTAATTAAAATGCAGAACCTTCTGTTGTTTGCCAGTGACGTGTTGCTCCTGGTTAAAAGCATTTTCTTGCTCAGTGAAGATCCAAAGTTATGAAACTACAATTAGTGGGAGTTTTAAAAAGTTTAATTTTTCTTACAGAAATTGAAAAGGAGTCTCAAGTCAGGATTAACTCTTAGCTTTGCTTGCCTAATTTGCATCTCCCAAACCAGGGTAGGAAAGGCAAGACAGCAATTCTTGGAGTTACACTTTCTTAAATGCTCTATTGCTGCTTTCCATTTCAGAATTGACTATCAATATGTATTTGTAAAGAAAAAATACAGAGAAACACAGCCTTTATCTCCTTCTACATGAATGAATTTCGTAACTGTATTCAGATAAGAAGAATCCTATTTTAAATCTTGACAATGCTGCAAGCCATGCTTAGATATTTTGATTTTTTTTTTCTGTGTGTGCTTTTATGCTTCTGCAATACTTTTCACACAAAAATCTCACTTGCACATCCCAATTCCCTTTATCATTCATTTTGTCTGCGTTAGTGGCTCATTTTTCTTTCCGCAGCTACAACCATTACACTGACAGTTACTATTGTTCTTTAGCATTTATAATTGTTATGTTGGAAGAAAAGTCTTCATCCTGGTCCATCCAAGCTGGGAATAAACAGGGCAACTGCTTTGGGAAGAAGGTTGTAGTTTATTGGAGAGGAGAGCCAGACAGAAAGATGGCTCTGGCAGAAAAGAGAGGGAACACACATATGGAGTGGGTTTTTTATACCTTCTGAAGCCTTTTGTTTTGAGTTGTTTCCTGTTCCTGTGGCATGAACTTTGAACCGAGTCTGAGTGTGCTTTTCTGAGCTTTTCTTGGTATCTGTGGTTTACACTATTATATCCCAAAGGTCATATCCTGCTTACCTGGAGCTGGGCTAATGACTCTTAGAGTTTGGGTGAGGTATGCAGATTTTAGGTCTTTGTCTTCTTAATCTTCTAGCTCTAACTTTCCTGAATGGTCTGCATCTGCATTTCTATAGAGCTGGTTTCTGCTTAGGGGAGGGAGACTTGGGGCTATTAAGAAAACTGGGCATGCTTTCCTGCTCTTCAAGATCCTGAGGAAATATATTTTTTCTGCCCTTTTAATATTTCCTTCTCTGGGGGGGGTGACTTCCCACAGTTAAATCCTGCCAAGATTAGAATTCAACCTAGAACAAGTCCAATTACACTTCCAAATATCCTGTGTGTATCTAATTGTTCGAATCTTTCTAGATCTTCAATACACTGCCTAGGAATAATTTGTATACTATCCGTTTTACTTTTTTAAAAAACATACTGTCAGTTTGTCTCTGTGTGAACATGTTTGTATGATTTCAAATTGGTTAATTGAGATGGCAATTGTTATTTTATGAATAAATATCCACTGTAAAAGACAAGACAAAAGGAAATTGAAAATAGCAATTTAACAGGTCTCAAGGGGTAGCAGTACCTTTTGATTGTTGGCTCTGTGTAATTCTAGAATTTAGTTTAAAATTTAAAGGTCCAGATGACTTGGGTTTAGTTCATGGGAGAGCAGTCATTTTCAAATATTTTACCCTGCAGGGAGTTTTTATTTTATAAACTCATTTGCCAAAGTATTATTAGCATCTTCCTGGAGACTATTGCCAAGGACTATAGGATATGTTCAGGATATATGCTCAATTAACAAAAGGACAGGGGATGAATATGTTTTGGCAGAACGTATTGATATTGTAATAGGTAAAGCAAATATCTAAGTGATGTTTCCGGCTCATAAATTTTATCAAAAAACAACAACAACAACAACAACAACTTTGGGTAGGAGTGGGTTTTTTGTTTTATTTTGATGCTTTTGAACACTAGAACTATTGTTTTGGCCATATTTTGTGTTCTATTTTTGGACTTTATAAATTAGTCAAATTGTCTAGATCATCCCAGAAAGGATATAAATGTCTTCTGATTTCTTGATTTGGGCTTGCTAAGTAAATTATATTTGATTACTTTTTAAAAGAAATAATTAGGAAATAAAAAAAGATCTTCATATGGTTGTGTCTCATAAAATAATGTTAAAGACCTCTTTGTGTCTACATAGGATCTGTAATTTTGCTTTCAACAATTTGAAATGATTTTCCAGAAAATGTTTAAATTATTTTTTTAAATAAATAAATTCAACTCTAATCAATAGGCATAGGAGTTTTTGATAGTCTTCCATCCAAATACCTACCAGCACCAAATCTTAGTTTGTTTAAAAAATAATATTATGTTATCTTGAATTATACAAATTAGACTAACTAATTCCCATGAATTACTGATTCCAGTTGTGCAGAATAAATATTTAACATCAGGATAGTATGTTAATAAAGTAAAATATTGATATCACCGATTGTTGAATAGAATGCCAAAGTACTAGCTCCCTTTAAAGTAAACATTGCCCATAGACCACATCAGACTCTATGTGCTATGATCATGCACCCTAAAGAGCTGCTCCCCAATGATGAAAGATCTTCTGTCATATACAGAATCAAGTGCAAGAATTGCCTATGTAATTACGTTGGTGAAACAACCAAAAGCTCAAGACCAGGATCCACAAGCATGAGTTGGCGATCAGAAGGCAGGAGCAGCGTTCACATGTATGGGCTCATATGGCCAGTCATGGTCATGTGTTTGATCTTGCCAATGCTGAGGCGATATCCCGAGATGGCACCAAGGGTGGACGATTGCTCAAGGAAGCCTGGCTATCTGACGAGAATTCAATCAATCATCATATAGACCTCTTACCTGCTTATCAAATAATTAGGGGGTGGGTGGTACAGTGCTGTGACTCACAACAAATGCAACCAGCCTGCTCTTTGCAGGATCGGAATGGTGTGGCTATAGGTGAAGTAATTGCGACCCCCAGGGAGGACAACGAGTCTGCAGCTCACTCTGAATTTAATTCTGAGATGGACGCTCAGGCTCGGCTAGAAGAGAGGGGGAAGGGGGGCAAAGAGCGAAAGCAACCGGACAACCAGCCTCAGGGTGTTTTCACATGCGCCAGGAGAGTGATTGCAAGTGGGGGAGCAGTTTTTGAACCAGCTAACATGCTGACAGGTGTGGGACAATTAAGAGCATTACGGCCAATTGAAGCAAGCAGACTGGTGACTCACTCAAAGAGCAGGGAGCAGGAGCAGCTGGTTATATAAGTAAACTCCCGGATCCTTTACTTTCACTCTGATGACGTCAGCAGTTTGGCCGATGAAAGCTAAGTGGTTTTTACATTAAACAGTCTTGTTTATACTTTTATCCTGGTGTTTGATTTTTCTTTGTTTATTATTATTATTATTATTATTATTATTATTATTATTATTATTATTATTATTATTATTATTATTATTATTATTATTATTTATATAATAGTCTCATGCCTGTCTCCTATGCTCAGGTGACAAGGATTCAGATCAGTGTCCAAATGACAATTTATAGGGAGCACAGAGAATTTAAGGTTAGCATTCCAAGCTGCCTATCCATGTCCTTGGATATCACAAATTGAAATTGATCTAATCTATGCAAAAGGAATTATTAGATACCCTTGTAGCCGACTTTGCATCAAAGATATCCTCTGAGCAGATATGAATAAAAATAAAATTAAAAACAGATATGAATAAGAGATTTTCTTTAAAAAGGAAACCATTACAATAAAACCTCTGAAGATTTTAGCAAGCAGTTAGCACAGAGACACAAAATTTACTTACTAAAACCAAAAGCCAACCCTGCTTTAATTGAGCTTTATACTATTTCTTATCAGATCAGAGTCAATTCTTCTAACTACTTTTTAGCCATCTAAAAACAAATGCTGGCTTAGCTGTTAAGGAATGTTTATTCTTTTATTTTTACCCCTAGGTGCTCTAAATGAAAATAGCAACAAAAAAATCAGTCACGCCAGTGAAAGGTGGCTAACTCTTGATTTATATTAATATCTCTGATTTTAAGACCATGTTTCCTAGGCTTTCAGTACATAAATGTAATTTAATTCTGATGTTTGAATCTTAAAACATACGATGATTCATATTAAATATATCTAAGGGACCTACATTATTTGCAAATACACATACAGATAATGGGCACCGTTCTTCTTCATTTCACAATAGCAATAGAAGCAATAGCAAACCAAAACTATTTTCTACAGGCAATTATGGAAAGAGCCAACAAATGTAATCAAAATGCACCAATATATTTTTGGGGAAATAAATTTGCTCAAACACAGTTTTAACAGCAAAGTGCAGATATAAATTTAATTCCAGTGAGTAAACAAAACTCACTTTTTTAGCAGGTTAGCTTAACACAAATGGATTATTATAAGTTGGGGAAAGCCTGTGTATGTGTCACTGTGATCTTTATTAAAGGAACTACAGTAAAGGGAATGATTTATGTATTTTCAGCAGAGAACTTTGCTCACAGTAGTTATTTTTCTCCCTTTAGGACACAGTCTTTTCATTAGTGAAAAAAGAGCAAAGAAATTCAAAACTAGCTCGGTGGAAATGATGCACTGCAACTGTTTCAATTCCTTTTGTTTCAATTATTTTTTATTTATTCACTTGTTCATTCATTCAATAAGCAAGGGAAAAAGTTTCATTCCTCTTTTAACAATACTGCCCTGCCTAGGCTTTACTAAAACAATAAAGAACACATGTCTGTGTACATTTTCTACTTTATATACAGTATATCAGTGGAATAGAATCTTATTTATACCTGTATGCTTGCTGTTTCCATTTTCCAATTAAACCTTCATTACTTAATTATCTTCTCCAGATGAGCACCCTATCCCCAATTTTATGCTGATTATATCTTTTATCCAGTGGTGGGATTCAAATATGTAAACAACCAGTTCTCTGTGTGGTTGCCCCTTCCAGAAGTCCATTCTGGGCCTGGGCAACAAAAAATTAGCTGCCGGTTCTGCTGAAGTGGTGCGAACCGGCTGAATCCCACCACTGCTTTTATCTGTGTTACCTGTGAAATGTTAATGGCAATGTACAATCTTCCATAATAAATTTCAATTATTAGCCATGTGCATATTTTAGCCCCATAAAATGCTCATATAGAGACAAAGAGAGCCCCCAAATCAAACAGTAGGAGGAAGACACTGGAATAAGAGATACAAGTTCTAAGTCAGAAAAACACCTGTATCAGAAAGATACTAGATGCAAGTGGAATACCTTAATTGCTGCACTATAATATCCTACCACGTTGGCTCATCATGATGGTGAGGGTGGTGTTGATCCTGAGTGGGTAAGGGAACATTATTAAGAGTATATACTCCAGCATGGTCACACAAGGCATGAAGACCATCCCTACTGCTCAGCCAAAGCAAACAGGCACCTATAACAGGCAGGAGTGATATTCACTGAAAGGTGAACTAACTACACCTTGTCATACTATTTCAAATATCCAAGATTTTATTCCAGCCACTCATGCAAAAGAAAAGGAGATCAATAGGTTTCATGATCTCAATCAATTTTAAATGAATAGAACTACATGGATAGCATCTAACTTTTAGGTCAAATATTAACAGAAAAGAAACCACAGGGAAGAAATATTTCACAGACTATTACTCAGTAGAATAGCAGTGGAGGATTGGAAAAGATATTCACATGCTGGGACATTTTTATTGATTAATTCCATTTATATGGCCGCCTATCTCATATACGTAACACTGAACAGCATATAATAAACTAGAACATAAAAAAACCCAAACATTAAAAATTATACCATAATGAAAACTATTACCAAAATACTTGTTATAACATTATGCTAATTAAAAAGATTAAAAGAGAGCATCTTAGTATTATGTACAGTGTTATTGTTTTTCAGTTCTTCATTTCCCTTAGATCCCAAGCCTGCTGACACAATCACATTTTAAGGGACATCTGGAAGGTTGGTAGAAATTGTGCCAAAGATCAGAAACATGTAGATAATGGTTTGACTACGACACTCTATGGAAGCATTAGCTGCCCTTTGAAGAAGCTGGATAGAAAGAGTAGTGACACTTTTGAACTTTGGACCAGCTGTTGAGACTGTGGCTTCAAATTAAGGCAAATGGCTCAAACCCTAATAGTTTGAGGCATCAATATCTTTTTTTCTCCAACTGTTTTACAAGAAACAGCCATCTAATAAAAAGTCCATTTCATATCATTTGGATAAAGACCATTATATGTGACATCACAAAGAATATATATAAAAATATTAAACAAAATGTTGATAGTCAACATTTACAATATTCAGTATATAATACCATCTGAGTTTGATCCAATATGTCTTTGAAAAACTTTAAATGATTTTTAAGATGAGAAGAATACTGTAGCTTGCCCGGTGTGACATAGAAAATTTAGTTTATTAACAAAGTGGTTCTCAGTGATGCTAATTGCAACTGAGGTGCAGCTAATAAAAATACAAGCCACTGTCTCCAAACATAGTGAAAATGTTGAGATAAGAAGCATAGAACAAGAGGAAGAAAAGGGTCATAAGCAACACCTAAGTTAGAGAATCTATATTTAAATATAACTGAATGAAAGGAATCTATATTTAAATATAACTGAATGAAAGGAATGAGTAAGGAAGCACTGTTTAGAGAAGTATTCTACAACATGATGGCTTTTGAACTGCGGATTCATGATCTCTCAGACTTGGGCTTCAAAGCATATCACTATATTGGGAGGAGTAAGTAATCATTTTCATAATTACAGCTGCCCTTTTCTAGCAAGTACCATCATAGAAAAGTTTGCCAAGCAGTACCTTAAGAGTGCAGTTCATGCTAGTTCATGTATATTTGTGCAACTCTACATTAGAAACATCACTTTGAGAGCTTTACTAGCTGAGAAAAACACAATGGTTGTGACCAACCATTACAACATGCAATTGTCAGGGTTGGTGATTATTAAGCCATGACTACCACAAATGATATTCTGGTTCGAGGGGAATATCATTAGGAGAACATTTAGGGGAACATTCTGTAAGTCTTCAGATTGCTTGCAGAGGCTGACTCTGAAGGCTGGATGAAATGCACCCAAGCTGCTTTCCAGTTTGAAAG
This sequence comes from Bothrops alternatus, assembly GCA_034064705.1. NCBI lineage: Eukaryota > Metazoa > Chordata > Lepidosauria > Squamata > Viperidae > Bothrops > Bothrops alternatus. The sequence goes on from JARGCV010000040.1 coordinate 4,920,357, forward strand.
ATAAATGGAACTGATAGTACATAGTTTCCTGGCTATAATTCTAATAAATGAAGCTGATCTGAATATGGGTAGAACAAAAATCAATTTATTTCAATGTGCTTTAATAGAGAATATCTGAAATATCCATCCACCCACCCATCCATCCATCCATCCATCCATCCATCCATCCATCCATCCATCCATCACCCCTTTGCCGCTATCCTGGTAGACTAGCTGTTTTCAAGATTCATCTGAGGCTATCAAGAAAACATTTTATATTGATTTGTGTTGCAATGTTTAAAAGAATGAACCAATTTCAGAGCTCTCAAAGATATAGGAGGATCTGAAATTATGTGTCTGTTGAAAATAGATCTACAGGAGGAAAATACTCTCAGAATACATAAGCTATACTCTCAGAATACATAAATTGTTAGGTGTCTTTGACATCTTATGCTATTGGAAAAAAAAAACATACAAAATCCAGCCTATCCTTTTCAGCTATGCAAGAGCAAAGGTATCAAAGAATATACTATCTTGTGACTTTTAAAATGATTTTTTCAAGGAAGTAGCATTTATCCTAAAATATGGGTGGGCAACTTTTAAAAACTCATAGGAAAGTTTCAAGAAAACATTTTGTGTTGATATTTTTCACCTTGCTTTCCCTCCCCCCTTTATGTTTGGATTTGGGTGGAACAAGGATAGGGAAGGGCGTGATTCATTCCTTCTTCTCATTTCCAGCCTTTAAAAAAAGAAAGCAAGGGAACCAAAATTTGGTCATTTCACTTTACGAAGATATACTTGTGTGTGCAGCATTTCATGAAAATATACCAGGAAGTGTTTAGCATCTAATTTAATAGAAGGGAACCAAGGGAACTAAAGAGTCTTGATAAACAAAAATAATATGTGCCATCTCAGGTATATTACACTTAGTTTCCTTTATTATTTTTGAGGTTATTAGAACAATTATATGTTGTCTGAGAAGGCTAGAGTAGCCCTTTAAATAAAAATAAGCTTCAGATGTTTTATATAGCTTTATTATCTTCAGTTTTAATTTTGTACCTTAGAAAACATGGCCTAACTAAGAGGCTAGATCAGTGATGACGAACCTTTTAGATACTGAGTGCCCAAACTGCAACCCAAAACCCACTTATTTATTGCTGGGTGCCAAGTGGGCATAGCTGTGGTGGTCATGGCAGACTGGGTGGGTGTGGCCAAGATGGGCGTGGTCACCTCAATGTTGCTCGTGAAAAGGGATGCCTGTGGGGGCCGAGCAGGGTTGGGGGAGATCCAGGGGGTTTCTGGCAGGTGGGGCAGTGGGCAGGAGGCTCGTCCTGCAGGGTGAGGCAAGGTGAGGCGAGGTAGAGTGGAGGTACCATTGTTGCAGGGCAAGGCGAGGCAGGGGCTGGGGCAGCTGCTGCCTGATACCATGGGCCTCCGCACACAGAGGCCAGTGAGAACATGGGGGCCGACAGTGTCCATCAGCAGCCACAGCCTGCCGGCCCCTCAACTAGCACACTCTGAGGCTCCACAGCCCACCACCAGCAGTTCAGAGAAGCTGCCTCTCAGCTGGATGGCCCGCCAACAGCTGAGGAGGTAATGCAGTGGGTCATGCCCGGGAAAAAGAGAGCATACGAGGCCAGGAGGGATGGGATGGAGGGGAGGGACACCAGCTGTGCTGGGATGCATGCAGCCATGTGGGACCTCAGCGAGTTAGCAGGCGGCTGGTTGAAGAAGGACGGTTGCCATCTCCAGGGCATGGTGCACGTGCTATAGGTTCGCCACCACTGGGCTAGATAATAATTTTATTGGAATGGTATTGGATTCAGGATAGGTTAGGGCAATTCTAATTTTAATTGGAATCAAATCCAAGTCTTCAAGAAGTCTTCAAATCTTCAAGAAAGGATCCAGAGGTGATCCAGGAAACTATAGACCAGTCAGTCTAACCTCAGTTCCAGGCAAACTGATGGAAACCATTATTAAAGATAAAATTACAGGGCACATAGAAAAACAGGCATTGCTGAAAGAAAATCAACATGGTTTCTGCAAAGGCAAATCATGTCTTACTAACTTGTTAGAATTCTTTGAGGGTGTAAATAAATACATAGATAAAGGGGCCCCAGTTGATATTGTATATCTTGACTTTCAAAAGGCTTTTGACAAAGTCCCTCACCAAAGGCTCCTAAAAAAGCTCTCCAGCCACGGAATTAGAGGACAGGTCTTGTCCTGGATTGGTAACTGGCTAAATTGTAGGAAGCAAAGGGTGGTAATAAATGGACAATTCTCCGGATGGAAAGAAGTGAGAAGTGGTGTACCCCAAGGTTCAGTTTTGGGGCCTTTACTTTTTAATTTATTCATCAATGATCTGGATGTAGAAGTTAATAGTGAGGTAGCCAAGTTTGCTGATGACACTAAATTGTTCCGGGTTGTGAAAAGTGAAACTGATTGTCGGGAGCTCCAGAAGAATCTCTCGAAATTGTGTGAGTGGGCAACAAAGTGGCAAATGCATTTTAACCTAAACAAGTGCAAAGTTATGCACATCGGGGCAAAGAATCCCAATTATACTTACCAACTGATGGGGACCAAACTTTCTGAGACAACCCAAGAAAGGGATCTTGGGGTTTTGGTGGACAGCTCGATGAAGATGTCAACCCAATGCACAGCAGCAGTAAAAAAAGCAAATTCCATGCTTGGCATGATTAGGAAGGGAATCGAAAATAAGTCAGCAAGTGTTGTATTGCCTCTGTACAAATCGATGGTGAGACCACACTTGGAGTACTGTGTACAGTTCTGGTCACCGCACCTCAAGAAGGATATAATGGAACTGGAAAAGGTGCAAAAAAGGGCAACAAGAATGATCAAGGAAATGGAGCGCCTCCCTTATAAAACCAGATTGCAACGCCTTGGTCTCTTCAGCCTTGAAAGACGGCGTTTAAGGGGTGACTTGATCGAAGTGTATAAAATCATGCATGGGATAGAAAATGTGGATAGAGAAAAATTCTTTTCTCTATCACACAATACCAGGACAAGGGGGCACTCCCTAAAGCTTATAGCTAAGAAAGTGAGGACAAATAAAGGGAAATATTTCTTCACCCAGAGGGTCGTTGATTTATGGAATTCACTTCCTGAAGGGGTCGTGACAGCTGTCAGCCTTGACAGCTTCAAGGCAGGGCTAGATAGATTCATGGATGCAAAGTGTATTGGTGGTTATTAAAACAGATGTCCATGTGCCGCCTCTATGTTGGTTGAGGCAGGCAGGATTCCCTTGAGTACCATTTGTTTGGGGGTCAAGGGAAAGGGAGGGTTTTGCCTTCTCTTTCTGCTCAAGATCCCCATGTACATTTGGTGGGCCACTGTGTGACACAGAATGCTAGACTCGATGGGCTTTGGCCTGATTCAGCATGGCTCTTCTTATGTTCTTATGTTCTTAAGTCACCCAATCTATTCATATATAATTTTTGCATATTTAAAAACACTATGTAATTGTTCTTTAAAAGTGCAAAATGTCATTCACATGCACAAGGACCCCATAAAAATTGCTAGGACATGCTTCTGGGATCAGACTGATTCATCTGGCAATCATTAATGAAATTCAATGGATAAAACAAGAAATAACAAACCACATTCTAGTTATTATGGTAGGCTGTTTGCTGTCTTTGAGATCTACAATACCTATAGGTTGCATAAGTTATAAATTGGGATTTATAAATTGTATTTATATTTTTCTTGAAATATATCACAGTGTGTTAAACATGTCTAAATATGTACATAAATTGATGTTTAAAATTTCCACTGACTCTCTGCGTAAGATCAATGTAATTAAAGCAAATACTACACTGAGAAAAATGTGGTATTTTAAACCTATCTTAATCTCTATAAAATATTCAAAATAGATGAGCAGACAAAAATATTTAAAACTACATGAATTAACAAGAAATATTTATGTCAGGCAAATATCTTCAAACATATGGATAAATTGAGATTTTCTTACAATGAAATGCTTTAATTTTCTAGATTTTTAACTTTATGATTGGGCTTTTATTTTAGTATTTACTGTATATCCTTGTTGAATGAGAATTTTTCTGAATCTTTCCTTTTCTCAACCTATTCAGAAAATAAATGTATCACCCTTCTGAAATCTTGAGAAGTTTTTTTTGGGGGGGGGGGTGTCACAAAATAGCAAAGACATTAATGTGATGTTCAATTGTATTTTTAAAATATGTCAGTTTATGAAGAGTTTGTGCTCTACTGATCCTGGAGCTCATCCAAATCTTAATTACAGTAGTCCTTGGCTTACAACATTCATTTAGTGACTGTTCAAAGTTACAATGGCACTGAAAAAAGTGACTTATGATCATTTTTCACTCTTACGACCATTGTACTATCCCCATGGTCACACAATCAAAATTCGGATGCTTGGCAACTGGTTCACATTGATGAAGTTTGCAATGTCCCGGGTTCTTGTGATCCCCTTTTGCAATTTTCTGACAAGCAAATTCAGTGGGGAAGCCAGATTCATTTAATAACTGTATTGCTAACATCAGGGGATAATCAGAGAAGACAAGGAGATTGCTGAGAGGCTAAATGACTTCTTTGCCTCAGTTTTCACTGAGGAGGATAGAGAGCATCTGCCTGCCACTGAATTAGTTTTCCCAGGGAGGGAAATAGAAGAATTAAACCTGATAGAGATAAACAAGGAAGATGTTCTTGCATGCCTTTCTAAACTAAATGTTAACAAATCGCCGGGTCCGGACGGCATCCACCCTAGAGTTCTCAAGGAACTCAAATGTGAAATTGCTGAACTTCTAGCTAAAATATACAATCTTTCTCTAAAATCAGGAGGATTGGAGGGAGGCAAATATAACCCCGATCTTCAAGAAAGGATTCAGAGGTGATCCAGGAAACTATACACCAGTCAGTCTAACCTCAGTTCCAGGCAAACTGATGGAAACCATTATTAAAGATAAAATTACAGGGCACATAGAAAAACAGGCATTGCTGAAAGAAAATCAACATGGTTTCTGCAAAGGCAAATCATGTCTTACTAACTTGTTAGAATTCTTTGAGGGTGTAAATAAATACATAGATAAAGGGGCCCCAGTTGATATTGTATATCTTGACTTTCAAAAGGCTTTTGACAAAGTCCCTCACCAAAGGCTCCTAAAAAAGCTCTCCAGCCACGGAATTAGAGGACAGGTCTTGTCCTGGATTGGTAACTGGCTAAATTGTAGGAAGCAAAGGGTGGCAATAAATGGACAATTCTCTGGATGGAAAGAAGTGAGAAGTGGTGTACCCCAAGGTTCAGTTTTGGGACCTTTACTTTTTAATTTATTCATCAATGATCTGGATGTAGAAGTTAATAGTGAGGTAGCCAAGTTTGCTGATGACACTAAATTGTTCCAGGTTGTGAAAAGTGAAACTGATTGTCGAGAGCTCCAGAAGGATCTCTCGAAATTGTGTGAGTGGGCAACAAAGTGGCAAATGCATTTTAACCTAAACAAGTGCAGAGTTATGCACATCGGGGCAAAGAACCCCAATTATACTTACCAACTGATGGGGACCAAACTTTCTGAGACAACCCAAGAAAGGGATCTTGGGGTTTTGGTGGACAGCTTGATGAAGATGTCAACCCAATGTGCAGCAGCAGTAAAAAAAGCAAATTCCATGCTTGGCATGATTAGGAAGGGAATCGAAAATAAGTCAGCAAGTGTTGTATTGCCTCTGTACAAATCGATGGTGAGACCACACTTGGAGTACTGTGTACAGTTCTGGTCACCGCACTTCAAGAAGGATATAATGGAACTGGAAAAGGTGCAAAAAAGGGCAACAAGAATGATCAAGGAAATGGAGCACCTCCCTTATGAAACCAGATTGCAACGCCTTGGTCTCTTCAGCCTTGAAAGACGGCGTTTAAGAGGTGACTTAATCAAAGTGTATAAAATCATGTATGGGATAGAAAAGGTGGATAGAGAAAAATTCACACAATACTAGGACAAGGGGGCACTCCCTAAAGCTCATAGGTAAGAAAGTGAGGACAAATAAAGGGAAATATTTCTTCACCCAGAGGGTCGTTGGTTTATGGAATTCACTTCCAGAAGAAGTCGTGACAGCTGTCAGCCTTGATAGCTTCAAGGCAGGGCTAGATAGATTCATGGATGCAAAGTGTATCGGTGGTTATTAAAACGGATGTCCATGTGCCGCCTCTATGTTGGTTGAGGCAGGTAGGATTCCCTTGGGTACCATTTGTTGGGGGTCAAGGGAAAGGGAGGGTTTTGCCTTCTCTTTCTGCTCAAGATCCCCATGTACAATTGGTGGGCCACTGTGTGACACAGAATGCTGGACTCGATGGGCTTTGGCCTGATTCAGCATGGCTCTTCTTATGTTCTTATGTTCTTAACAACTGCAGTGATTTGTTTAACAACTGTGGCAAGAAAGTCTTATAATGGGACAAAACTCACTTAACAAATGTCCCACTTAACAACATAAATTTTGGGCTTAACTGTGGTCATAAATGAGGACTGCCTGTAAATAAAAATCAATTTGTCCTCCTGATAAAGAAAAAAAATTATATGAATCTATTATCTATTTTGAAAAAGTCTTTATATTCTAAAAATGACAAGATGATGGGATAGATTTCCTTGTGATCTAGATTTAATTACAGGTTTAAGGAATGAATTAATTACATAATGACACTTAAATTGATATTATAGAGAAGTTTTTATTAATTCTTTTATGGTTACATTCAGTTTATTTTAATCACTATAATGTATGTAAAGTTTTAAAACTGTATAAGCAGTTTTGTATTTTGTTTGGCTAGTGTTGTATTACTGTGTATATATTAAATGAGTATGATGAAATGTTGTACTTTACATTCATCAAAAGGTATTTTTTCTTGCTCCATGGTTAAAAATGTTACTGAAATTCCTTCATATCAGTTGCATCTTATTCTTTAAAACTAACTAGGAATGTATTAGGAATGGAAGTAGATCACAAATGAGCATATGTAGACCAGACCAGACCAGATCGGACCAGACTAGAATATTCTTTATTGGCCAAGTGTGATTGTTGTTTGTTTGTTTCATTATTTGTTTATTTAACATCTTTCTAGACTAACAAAGAATGTTTTTTTGGGTGGGTGTAAGCATTTGGGTCTCAAAATGTTATCATATATTGTGCTACCTCCCTTTGTTGTTTAGATGATTACAGTCTGCAAATAGTTCTATACCTGCAATGTTCAGAACTGGCATTGAGATTGCTGAGGTTTGGGGTGGTATCCCTATGTAGATGCTATCACATCCTCTTTCTGAATATTAATTTTGATAGTGACTTTTTTTTATCCTCTAAGGAGAAGATAATTTTTGTATGCTTAGCCGTTTTACAAGCAGCAGATGGACATTCAAAGTTATTCCAATAACTTCTTATAGAATCTCACAAAAAAGGAGGCAGATGGCAAAGCAAATTGCTTTAATTTTAATAAAAAGCTTTCATTTACTCTGATTTTAGCACTGTCAAATAGCTGTGAGTCAGCTAATGTGCAGATGATTGGAATTTATCCTTCCTAGCACTGGACAGTTTAGAGGGCTTTGGCATACAAAGCTGTGAGACGGAATTCTGCTTCAGCCTGATGATTAATTACAACAAAGTGATGGCTCTTTTGGTGATCTTAATAGGGATGTTCTCCTCCTGATTCCTAATAACTGGATTTCTTCCCATTTCTAGAAGAATGAGGGTTTGGTCTAGTCCAGGGATCTTCAAACTTGGCAACTTTAAGTCTTGTGTACTTTAACTCCCAGAATTCCCCAACCAGCATTGGGTTTTTACTTGAAAAAACCTGGCTGGCTGGCTCAGAAATTCTGGGAGTTGAAATCCAAGTTTGGAGACTCTCGGTCTAGGTCAGAGGTAGGCAACCTTGGCTCTTTTATGACTCGTCGATTTCAACTGCCAGAATTCCTGAGCCAGCCATTCTGGGAATTGAAGTCCATGAATCATAAAAGAGCCAAGGTTGCCTACCCCGGTCTAAGCTGTAAGGGAAGTTTATGAAACTGTGAAAGTTATCAGGGGTTCAGATCAATGAATGGGACAGTTTGCCTGATGATACTATGAATCACAGAGGCAAGAAATCTGCCAAATTTCAGAAGGAAAGATGGAGAGGATAGCGTGGCAGGATTTACGTTTAATGTAGTTTCAAATTGGCTCAGTTGCCATTCAGTTAGCTAGATGATGGCTATGGTAGCAGCCAGCATTTTTCCCAGCAAGAACCCAACACCTATATTTTTTCAGATCTCAGAGATTCAGCCACAGTTTTAAAACATACATTTTTACGAATTTTCTGACACCCTCTCTATTAGTATAATTATGAACCTGATTATTTAAGTATGACTTAAATATCTCTGCTGTACCTGCATGGATGAAAAGATAAGAGTATGAGCTTGTGAGGCTTTTGAGCTGCCTACGCGATCAAGCTGATAGATAAACAAATAAATGTCATTCATATGTACAAAGCACAAATGATATAGTTAGAAAAAAGAAAACTGATTTCCATTATGTTTCTAATGTCAGAGAAAGCCTCCCTATTTTAAAATAGTAAAAAAAAAATCCTCAAGTATAAAAGAAGAAAAATTTGTGACTTTGTAATCTGCCCACTCTGCTAGGGTGGGTAGATTAGAGCCATCTTTGCATTTATTAAGCCTATTATTTGAAAGGTTAGTGAAAACATATGTCCTGCTGAGATTTCAATGTTGCACAGCTTCTTACAAAATCCACACAATAAGCCAAGTTAGAATCCTGTTCAGAATGGAGTTATTTAAAAAAAAAAAATGTGCCATTCACTCTCAGCGTCAGCTCAGCCTGCCGGGTGTTATTCTAAGGTGGGAAAAAAATTACATGGGAATGATTGTAATTATCTGATTTCTGGATTCTGCTGCTTCCAACTTCACAAGCAAACATTCAGCTGTGTGATGTTTTTCACATGAGGTCAGCTGAGATTTTTCTCAAAAGTATGAAAATACTTTTCAAACCCACTGTCATAAATTATTTTGCTAGGGATCTTCAGAGCAAAAATGAAACATCCAGTACTATTTATTTATTTATTATAAAGGCAATCTGATGCATGAGGGGGAAAAAAAGGAATGGCAAAATAAAGTTGAGCTAATACAACAGTTCGGCAACTCAAATAATTATCTGAGAGTTGCTGAGCTGTTATATTAGCTCAGCTTTTCCCCCTCCTGTATGAGATTGCGTTCAATAAATAAATAAATAAATAAATAAATAAATAAATAAATAAATAAATAAATAAATAAATAAATAAATAAATAAATAAATAAATAAATAAATAAATAAATAAATAAATAAATAAATAAATAAATAAATAAATAAATAAATAAATAAATAAATAAATAAGTGAATGAATGAATGAATGAATGAATCCTGTCACCTCTTTTTCCTCCTATCTAATTCACATGAAAATGGCAGTAGCCCCAATTCTGGGTCACATTTCCCCAAGATTGAGATACTGCCATTGTCATTCAAAGGAAGAAAAAGATACTGTAAAATAACATCCTACAAATCTGGTGAGTGCTGTTATTGCCAACTTTATGCTCACCACCTGAACAAGAAATTTCAAGATTGGATAGGGGCACAATCAATCTTGGACAATGATCTGGCCCAGTTTTCATAGTTTTCATAGCTGTTCTATAGATAAATTTGTAATATTATAACAACAAGATAAATCTATTGGGAAAAGTTGAGTAACATAAATATAGACTGTTCCTAAGTGAACATCTTTATAAAACCCCTTGGTTAGAATTAGATGCAACACTCAAGGCATTTTGTCTGACTCAGTTGCTGTTCTAAAAGAAGCTTCATCTTAACCCCAACTTTATTCAACCTCTATTGAACTCCATGGTAGGCAGAATAATTGATTCAAGTTCCTTCCCTCATTTTCCTCCAGATAATAGATATTCAACTCCATTAACAATATGTTGATGATCATTCATCCTTTTACTAAAATCTGTAGGACTTAGGTGAACACTCAGAGCTTTACCCACTCCTGTTAAGATAACTTACTGATAATTAATGATCAGGAAACCAAAGTGGTAGTTTTTGCCAAGGAACTCAAAGATTTAAATGGGCCATTGAACTGAAAGAAATTAATTGGATTAAAAGTGTCAAGGATTTGGGTTACAGGCGCCTGGAAGATGTACAGTACATTGATCATGTTGCTTCACAAGCATAAAAGAGTATAGCAGCTATTCCATTTTTTTTTTCAGACAAAGAGTAATTCTGTTGCTCTTAAAATTATTCCCAGGGAGAGACAACAATGGCAAATCTCCTATTTTTTTTTAACAACCTATAAAACCTCACAGGGTTGTTGTTATGGGAAAAAGTGGAGGAGGAAAAACGATTGTTTTGATGTTCATTGCTTTGAGTTATTTATAAAAGTAATAAAGGATGGAAATAAATACATAAATACCATCACCATCCATAAGGTAGTCACATTTTGCCTTGCTGCTACAAGAGTGAAGCAAAAATATTGTTATCCCAAAGATGCTTTTTCACGAGGCAACTGGACTTTCTTGTTTTTCTTTGAAGATGTTTTGCTTCTCATCCAAGAAGCTTCTTCAGCTCTTTGCTATCTTCAAAAGAGTCCACATTTTGGACAGAGAGGACCGCTGGTTTGAAAGAGGGGTCAAAGAGGCCATCTATGTCAAAACTGAACAGCTTTCTCTCAACACAGGATACGACATCATCTCTCTCCAGCCTACAACATAGTCCTTTCAACACTTCCAAGAAAGCTCCATACACATTTGCACTACTCAGATGACTCTGAAGACACAGATAAGCCTCCAGGTAGCACTAATGACTCACTAAAAGAATGCACATGACCATCTGTCTGCAAGGAGTATAAATCTTTTCATTCCCCACTACCCATTCAGAGCTGAAGAAACTTCTTCGATGAGAAGCAAAACATCTTCAAAGAAAAACAATAAAGTCCAGTTGCCTCATGAAAAAGCATCTTTGGGATAACTATGACCTGGATGACAGAGAATCTCCATAGATATTCAGAAATTGGATTTCCTTAATAATTTAAATATATTTCCCCTTCTTTTCCTTTCTAATGTTTTATCTTTAGTCTATATTGTGTGTGTGTGTGTGTGAAAGACTTCAAAGATCCAATAGGAGCTCTTTCATAATAGACAAACAAAGAACAACAAATGGAGCAACGTTGCATTCTATACATTGCAGGAATATCTGAAAAGCTCAGGAGGATTTTCAACCAACACAACATAAGTGCATAGCTTAAAGCCAAGAACACATCAAGGCAGAAGCTTGTCCACCCCAAGAATAAAGCATCTGAGACAGATCACTATTTTAGCTTCTCCTGTCCACCAGATTCTCAGAGCCATGTTTGATATTCTACGCTCCTCAGTTTTTAATTAGGAGATTTACTACAGTGTCCATGTGTAGGACTACCTGTCCATGCAGGGCAAACAACATTGAGACCCTCACATATATGCCTTTACACAAGCCCTGTTATTTGTGCAGTCAATAAACTTTCATTGACATGTCTTATAAATCATAATGAAAGTTTTCTTTGTGGTTTTCTCCTCTTGGATAAGGAACTGTTTGCAACACATAATGTTACTAAATTTTGCCTAGTAGCAATTAAAATCCATAAACAGATAATTAAAGGTTCTGGGCATGGTAAACTCACTGAAAATTCCTCTTTTATTTTTATCTTTATTTTCATCTATTTTTAATTGCTGCCACAATTACTAATAGTCTGCATTTCAAGTCGAAAACAATTCCTTTCAAATTTTAACTACTTAAGTTCTGTTCTAAACATTGATTTAAAAGAAGGAAGCTTGCTGTTACTTCAGATTCCCTGGTTTACAAACCTTTGTCTTGGGGATCTTAATTCAGCTCTTAATATCCAAGTAATAATACTATATAATATACTAGCACTATATCATATTATTTCCTTAAATATTCTTTTATTTTGTTCTTAATATTTTAAGTACCACATTCAAACTTTATATTCACATTATGGATCCATTTCACTTTTTCCTTTCATTCTCAAATTTCTTGGTGTCTTATAATTTTAGATTTAGATCACTTTGGTCAATGATTGTAATGAACTTGAACAATGACAACAACAAAAAAGCAAGGAAATGTTAAATGGTTAAAGCAAATGAAATGCCATATGAAAAACAAAAAGGAAACAAAACTCTCTTCTGAAGTTTATATAGCAATAGCAATAGCACTTAGACTTATAGTATATACCACTTCATAGTGCTTTACAGCATTCTCTGTGTGGTTTACAATGTCAGCATATTTCCCCCAAGAATCTGGGTCCTTGTTTTACCGACCTTGGAAGGATGGAAGGCTAAGTCAACCTCCAGGCTGTGGATAGAGTTTCTCTGTAATACTGCGCTCTAACTGCTATGTCACTAGGACTCTTATGTTAGTGATGACTTGAGTTTGTAGTTCTGCTGTCCTTCTGAGATACTAAAACAGCGGTTCTCAACCTATGGGTCGCGACCCCATTTGGGGTCAAACGACCGTTTCGCGGGGGTCGCCGGACACCGCAGTCCGCCATTATTTTTTTTGTCGCGTGTGCGCCACGCATGCGCGGTTCGGGCTGTCGCGCGCATGCGCGGATCGGCCCGTCACGGTCCGCCATTTTGCTTTTGGTTTTTTTATCGCGCGTGCCGCACATGCGTGAATCGGCCCAGTGCGCATGCACACGCACGCATGCGCGCCGGGGTCGCGCCGCACATGGGCAGGGCAAGTGGGATCTCAACCTGAAAAAGGTTGAGAACCACTGTTCTAAAAGTTGAATTCTGATACAAACTTAGATTTAAATACTGTATGCATATCTGCATGTGTGTGCACAGGTTCATGAGTGTATACAGTGAAATGCATATAATATATATTGCCTTGTATATGTTCATGACATTCTACAGAAGAAATAATTGCATCATATGAGATATTATGTTTGTTACATTTTTGTTTATTACTTTCTGTTGATTTTGCAAAGGAAAAAAGAGAAATTTATAGGAACTTGATTTATCGTAGATGTAAAATTTCCTAACGGTGCTTCAGGCTAAAGTGATATCTGTTGCTGGTGATAAAACTTTTAGTAAAATGATATAATTAAAACATTAGTGAGGAATGAAATGAATAAAAGATGCATGCCTCCATACCCAGGCATTCAGCTGATGGAGCTACAGCTGTGGTACACCTAACAGACACCCGGGCTGCCAAAAATAAGATGTAAATGCTGTCTTGCTGCATATATGAACAAATAAAATCTTAAAGCAGGATTTACTGATAAGATATTTAAATCAATCTCTTTCAATGGTATTTTAAAGTTATAAACAATATTGTAGGTATCCTGGGCAAAGCTAAACATAAAAATAAATTGTCTTTGAGGCAGAAGAAAATACTTTCTTGCAGTGAGCAATATTGCAATGTCTTAACATGGGTCTAAAATCCCATTCTGAGAGGGGGGAGGGAGGGAGGGAAGGAGGGAGATGGGTGGATGTGTAGCCGCTTGCTCAACAAAAACACTCATAAGAAGCTTTTGACCATCATGTTGAAAATATTAAAATTCTTGGATGAACACATATGCGACATTCTACTTAAAACATGGTGCTCATGTCTATAATATTATGGATTTGGTCCTTAGTTTCCATAGGTGGAATCCCAGCAGTTTCTCTCAGAAGAAGATAATTCACTTTAATCTATCATCACCTTTCTCCCTCCCTCTTAAAGTAGAAAACTTGCAGAGCCAGACCAAGATCACAAGTAAAGGATGACCAAATTGTTTCTTTGGATCATAAGTGTTGTTTTATTGGTGACCTGTGGTGGTGCAGTAGTTAGAATGCAGTATTGCAGACTGACTCTGCTCACTGCCAGGAGTTTGATCCTGACTGGCTCAAGGTTGGCTCAGCCTTCCATCCTTCCAAGGTTGATAAAATGAGGACCCAAATCACTGGGAGCAATATGCTGACTCTGTAAACCACTTAGAGAGGGCTATAAAGTTATTATGGGGTTGTATATAAATCTAAGTGTTATATCTTCGGTTCTTTAGGCATTGAATGAGGCAGAGTGTTGAAACAGCAAACAAGTTTATTAACTCAGAACAGAAGCAGCCCTAAAGGCTGCTGCACAGCTATTTATACAGTTAGTCTCTAGGTGGCAACCAATAGGTTTAATGAAATAGGTTTCATTAGCAGCTTAGAGACAGCCAATCTGGCTTTCAGTAACAGCAACTGTTAAATAATACAGCAATGTATGTCAGACATTAAGCAAGTGATTTAAAACTGTTGTGGCCAATACATTACACCAAGTGCTATTGCTATTGGTATTGTTATTGGTTTTGGAGTAATTTCTGCCATTTGCAATAGGAAACATTTTTCCGTAACCCCATCCCCCACCCCCCAAACACATAGGCTAAGAAAAGAAAAATTGCATAGGATGAGTGATAAAACTAAACAGTATAACCTCCATAGCTGACCTAATTTTCATAGATTGGACATACACTATATGTACACAATAGAAAACCAACCTCTCTATATTGATCACCTCTGTAAGTTGCATCTTAAACACCTGGACCTTGACACATGATATTAATTTACTCTCTATAACTTGACCAGCTGAGTCCAGTTTGCACCAAGGGCAAGAAAAGTGAAATGCAGAATTGGTAGCCATGAATTTCTTTCAAAAAGAATATCAAAGAATACAATATTTTTGACCTTGATTCAGCAGTAAAGATGATGACATCTTTAACACTGATGAGTGTAGACTCTTTTTCAAGGCGATGCCTGACAGAAGCCTCATTATGAGGAGTGACAAATGTAAGAGTGGAAAACTTTCTGAAAAAACATTTCACAGTTCTGCTGTATGCTAGTTTAACCGGAAAGAAACTAAAACCTTTGGTGACTAGCAAATCAGCAAAACCATGCCCATTCAAGAACCTGCAGCCCAAAGACTTTCCCAGCACCTGGAAAATCTAACAAATTTGCATGGATGACTAGTGCCTTATTTGAGCAGTAGATAAGAGGTATTAACTGACAAATGAAGAAGAAGAAGAAGAAATGGTCCATTCTTGTAGTGGACAATTGTCCTGGCTATCCCCAAGTAAATTATCTTACAAATGTGAAATTGAAATTTTTGCCTCCAAACACATCAAAAATTCAACCTCTTGACCAAGGATAATCAAACCATTCAAAGTTCATTATGGAGCCCAGCTTCTACAGTGGGTCATTGCTAAAATGCAAGTCTATGGTTCGTCAGCAGAAGCAAAACCCTAACCCTAAACCTAAACCTGACCCAGAAGCAATTTTCCAATCAGTATGGATCGAGGTACAACCCAGCAGAAAAATGCTGGAAGCAACTGATGAAGCAGAAGAATTAAGTGAAGAGGACACAGAAATGGCAGATAGTCATTTGTCACGGAAAAATGCCCAGATATGCTGAGTGATATAGCCAGCACTGAGAGTGCTTTTGCCGCTTACCTTCACAAAAAGAATAAGAAACAGATAAAAAAAATTTTTTTAGAAAGAATGATTAAACCTTGAGAAAATAATACAATACATGTATTGATTTTGTATGATACAGTATTGCATGCATGATTTTCCTGTATTTTCCCTATGTCTGCTTCTTTATGACATTCTCTAATAAAAGCTATACAATAAAATGAGGCACATGTACATATCAGTACAGTTGTTCCGTATGTTGACCACCTCCATATGACCACTTTTGTTCAGTCCCTTGAGTGGTCAACTTTCAGAGGTTTTACTGTAGTTATTTAATTCACATTCAGGTCAGACTTGGGTTTGAGACAAGACAAGAAGAAGATAAAAAGAAATATTAAACCAATCTATTTTTTGAATTTGTGTAGTTACCTTAATGATAAAGGGTATTCAGTTTGTTATTCGCTGATAATCAGAAATATGAGAAAGAATTTATTCACGAGCAGGGAAAGAATCTGATTAGCATATGGAGCCCAATCAAGATAGATAAGGGAGGTTTTCTCAATTGTCTCCTTATATTTGTATAATAAATAAAGGACAATTTAGTCTCAGATTCTTAAGGAGCTAAATATGTACATATAAATCCTTCAAATCAATGATTGTTCCTAGATATGGAGACAAATCTGTGCTATTTTAAAAGCTTTTTTATTTAAGCAAAAAGAAAAAATAGAAATGCTTGTTTGTATGTTTATAGGAAAGAGAGGGATAAAGATAAAGAGGCAGCAGGGAGATAAAATGAGAAATGAGGTAATTAGCACTGTTTTTCAAAATGATTTTATGGATCACCTCATAAAAATCAAGAGGTACAATTGTCATTTGAGGAGAGTTAAATGGTTGGTGACAAAGTTAAGAAAAGTTAAGAAAAAAGATGTCTATAGTTGCCAAGGTTAGAATCTGTAAGTATAGTTTCTCTGTGGCTATCTCTGGGAGTGGATTACTTAAAGTTATATCACTGCAGCATGATTTAATCTGCATTTGTGTATTTTCAGATTTAAAGCTCTGTTTAAGTTTAAACCTCCAAATGAACCATCTTCTGGCTGTTCTCTCTGATGTACAATGACCAGTGTCAGCATTTGAATTCCATATCTCACCCTCAGTTTTAAGTTGTGATATCAGACCTGTGGAATATTCTCTATAGGAAGACTTTCCTGATGTTCATAAATTCTAAACCATTTCTATAGAGAGATATTCATACAAAATATTACCAAAGAACAGAAACCCAGCCATTAAAAGAAGAAATGTTTTGCAGAGATCCACCAAAACACTTCAGCACATGGAAGCCTGCAGAGACAGGAGAAATTTTTTTAAAAAAAGTTTGAGGGCATTTATCAGACACCATTTCAGAAATACCTGTGACATTCTTTCAGAAATTAGATGGCTGTTTTTAAATATAAACCTCCAAATGCTGCATGAAGAAGATTTCACCATATTATTTATTGCACTTTGATCCTTGTGATCTATCTATCTATCTATCTATCTATCTATCTATCTATCTATCTATCTATCTATCTATCTATCTATCTATCTATTTATTTATTTATTTATTTATTTATTTATTTATTTATCAAATTTGTATGCCACCCCTCTCCCGAGACTCGGGGCGGCTCACAACAACAATATGGGTACACATAAAAATTATTAATAACAATAACAACATACAAACCAAGGATCCATACATACAACATTCAAACACACAATCAAGGATGGAAGCACATTCCTCGGCCCGGGGGTAGAACACAGTTCATACCCCCCAAGCCTGCCAGCACAAATAGGTCTTCAAAAGCTTCCGGAAAGCTAGAAGGGAGGAGGCAGTACGAACCTCTGAGGGGAGCTGGTTCCAGAGGGCTGGGGCAGCAATGGAGAAGGCCCTTGTCCTAGGACCCGTCAGATGACACTGTCTGATGGACGGGACCCATAGGAGGCCAGCCCTATGCGCCCTAACCGGTCGCTGGGATACATGAGGCTGAAGACGGTCCCGCAATTTGCTGAACTTTTTTTCCCTCAAATTCTAGAGGAATGTAAACCAGAAAACTTCTTCCTTCCAACAAAGTGGTGATATATCACATTCTTGAATGAACTGATGAATAAAAGGGATAGATAACAAACCAGTAAGTCTGTTCCTATCATCCGCAATATAACAAAGCCGAGAATTGCTATCCAATCAAACCACAGCATTATTCTTCACAATAAACATCATTACTGCAGCATCTGGGTTGTCTATGCATATATCTTGTTTCCTAAATGCAGCTCTTCTGCTTTTCATTTAATGAAGTCGAGGAATGGCAGAGCAGAAGATAAAAACAGCTGAATGCATCTAATCATTGCCAGACTTCCCACTGCGATACATTATTTTGATGCTGTACTATTACTATACTATATTTAGTTTAATGTCTTAGAACGTCTTAGAAACAGCATGGATTTAAGAGATAGGGATCTGTCTCTTCTCTCTCTCTCTCTCTCTCTCTCTCTCTCTCTCTCTCTCTCTCTCTCTCTCTCTCTCTCTCTCTCTCTCTCTCTCTCTCTCTCTCTCTCTCTTTCTCTCTCTCTCTCTCTCTTTGTGTGTTTGGGCATGAAAGCCAGCTGGGTGACTTTGGATCAGTCCTGTATCTCAGCTCAACCCACCTCACAGGATTGTTGTTGTAGGGGAAATAGGAGTCAGGACTTTTAGATATTTTCACCAATTTGGTTTTTTTTTCATTTTTCTGAATTTTTTCCTGTTTGTCTTTAACAATCCCCCTTATAAGGAGTTGTTAGTTTGCATTCATACCAATATATGCTCTTACATATACTTCTCCCAAAAGCAAGGAAAACTCCCTGACCTGTCTAAAAATTATGGACACGTTTTTGTAAAAGCTATTTTAAGTGACATATATTCAATGAGTCAATGCTCAGGAGAAAATGGCATGAATTCAGAAAAGAGATGGAAGGCAATCCGACAAAAGAGATAATCCATATAATTTTTATTTTAAACTGCCCACCATGTGAACCTTAATAAACATTACACTTTTTTTTTAAAAAAAGTATTGTGATAAAGAACCAGAAAATGAATATTTCATTTATGGAAGGGTTGGAATAATTCTACCTGCAGATTTTGTCATAACATAACATAACAACACAGGATTTATAATATGTTAATTGAATTTTATGTTATATGTTCTTAAAACATTAAGCTGCACATGCTGCTAGGGATATGGCAATCTATATATTTAAATATTGAGTGAAATTATTGTCCATTGAATCAGGTAGCCATGAATGGCACAAATGGCTAGTATTAATTATATAGTTATACATATAGCTCTATGAAAGACAGTAGGGTCATTCTAACACATTATGGGTCACCTTGATTATTTGAAGGACTATCTTTTCCAAGTTACATATACCTGATTCGTAGAATGGGGAGACAGGGTTTGTTAAGGGTCCCCTCTGTTAAGGAAGTCCATCTCATGGGATCAAGAAAAAGGCCCTTCTCTGTGAGGGCTCTCTTCTTTGGAACATCACCCTCACCCAAGATAAAGTTGGCCTCCATCTTGATACTCTTTTGAAAGACCCTGAAGACATAGTTTTGCCAGTAGGGCTGGGAAACCCAGGATGTTGTGAGCCCATCAACTAGTTTGTTTGATTGTTTTGCCAGGTGGGAAGGGAGAGTGTGAGGGTTTATTGGGTTTTGCATTCAGAATTTTACTTCTATAAGCTGCGCAGAGTCATTGTGAATAATTTGGGTGGCCTTATACATTTTCTTAATAAATAAAAATAAAGTAAACTAAGGATGACATTTCAAGATGCTTGTCCAGTTTTTCCTGAGTGAAATGACTAAAGATAGGAGAAGCAACATTCAAAACCTTATAGTATGACCCCCTAGAGGATAGTCACACCAATAAAATCATAATAGATCTGGATGACAAGTTTAAGCTTTGTATGTGCTCTGATGCAAAAAAAGTGTATATAATGCTCTATTCTTTTTCCTGATGTGCATTTGCGTTTGCAGATGTATACCCAAGTTGTTCTATACATATGAATAGAGGCTATACATGTTCCTTCCATGATTATAAATGTGGAAAGCCATTGTCCCATAGAAGAGTATTTGCATACCAGAATTCCTTGCACTACAGGGAAGGGCTACATTGATACAGATATATATTAGTTGCTAAACTGTCCAGTGGATAGGCTTTATACAGAATTTATGGATATCTCTAAAGTCAGTGCCATGAGACATAAGAATCTCAAGTACTGTTGGCATGGTCTGAAGTTGCTACTTGTAGTTTTCAAAGTTATTTAATATTTTATTTATTTTAAATTGTTAAGTTAATGTTGAATCCGGGTGACTGCCTGAAAAAATCTTCTTGACAAGTTTTCAGAAGTGGTTTGTCATTGACTATTTCCTAAAGCAGAGAGAGAGAGAGTGACTGGCCCAAGGTCACCCAGCTGGTTTTGTGCCTCAGGTAGAACTAGAATTCACAGTCTTCCACTTTCTAGCCACTAGATCAGACTAGCTCTTATCATTTAAGGTTTAGAGATGCCTTTATTTACATTGTTGTTATATATTTGGAACTTCCTCTTAACTGAATAATATCAACATGCCATGACCAATGTATTATTTTAACAAAGCTTATGCTCTAAAACTTCAGGCAGAGTCGGTTTTGGAGGTTAGGTGACAGATAAGTCAGATGGCTGGAGACACATTCCTTTCTCACCCCTGGTTGATATCAAGGGAAAACAGTTCAAAGAGCAACCAGATAGAAAGGGCAGAGAGGATACATTAGCTAAGCAAAAGGAGAAATAAGGCACCCCAAAAGGCTTCCCCCCTCCCCCTTAGGAGAATGACATAACCCACCAAAAGAAACCAGAAAGGGACAGAATCACCCCCCAATAGGAAATGGGTTCTGACACTACTTGTCATTTCAACCAACTTCAAATGTAGAATAATTTATCTATCTAAGCCTTATTTATTGTATTGTCCTGGGTGAGGGTCATTGTGAAAGCTGAGCTTCCCACATCGCCATGAATAAAGCAAACACACACATAATGGATGCATAGTTTTTAGTGAGATCACTTCCAGCAACAGTACCATTTCTCCAATCCCTCCTTCTTCTTCAAGGTTGGTCTCACCCACTTTCGAAACCTTCAAAACAGACAGCCGACAGGTTGCTTATCTCCTCCATTCTCTTAATCCTACCGGTGGTAAATATCAATATTTACAAAGTAACGAAGAAACTGGTTTTGTCAAAGATCTACCAGATTCTAATTATGGCTGCATGTCAATTGCTCAGTATGGTCGACAGCTGATTGCTACATCAGATACTGTGAAATATTGTAAGCACTGATGGTTACACGATGAAGAGATAAAAGCAAATGCATCTGCTGTGGCATGAAAGGCTCCTGAAGGTAGTCAAGTGCCAAGCTTGCCTCCGGAACATTATGAGGTGCTGCTCATGCAGGTGAACTAGTTGCACTTTCAAAGTCTGCTAGGAATATCTGCAGAGGGGAATTTTGAGGAAAGCATTCAGGGACAAAATCAATTAAATAGTGAGTGGACAGGTAGAAAAGAGTCGGTGGAAATTATTGAAAATAAAAATAAATAAATAAAAGGTTTTATTTTTTGTTCCTTTGCTTTTTCTTCCCTAGAATTATACTGAAGAGCCCAGCATTGGTGGTCATCACTTTCTTTTCCTCTTTTGCTTTGCATGTTTGCAGCTGTAAGCTGTTTACAGTTTCTCAAGTAGACCAGTATTTTTTTCAGTGTACAATGGAGGAAAATAAATCTGAAAGTGGTCCAGTCACCTATCAAGAGGAGGTGATGGCAGCCGATGAAGAAAATTTTCTGAAAACATTTCACATTTGTCACTTTGTTCCTGTCCACACTCTGATGCTACTGCAAAGGCTATATTTAGAAGGTTGATTGGAGTAAGGGGGAGAACAAGGAGGAGAAAGTTGTAGTTTTAAATCAAGAGGGTTATGCTGGGGTCCCCAACCTGTGGGCTGCAGCCCACGACCAGGCCGTGGCCTGTTGGACACCAGGCCATGGAACAGGCTGGCCAGTGTATGCACATGTGTTTGTGCACTCACCCCCACTTGTACTGGCGTCACCACTGCTATGCAAATGGGTAAAAATGGGTTGCCGTGTGGCAAAAATAGGGCAGTGCTAGCGGGTGTTACACAGGTGCTAGCACCGCTCCTTTGCCTCATGCATGCTCCCAGCCCTCTTTACATGCGTAAAATGCTTTCCCCTCCCTTTCCCTCTTATCTGCCAACCAAGAGACCTCTGGGCTGTGCAATGTTTTCTTTCATTTTTAAAGAGCTCTTTTTGTTTTTGGTCTAAAAAGTTCAAAATTTTCTTGGGACTCTTACAGAATTATCAAAGTCTCTCCCACCAGGAAATTGCCTACCAGCAGTACATTGTCTTTGTGTTCAGGAAATGTTTTCAGTCTCTGACAACAGACAGAGAATAACTTTTCTTTCCAGCACCCCAAATGAAAAAGTATTTTTTGGTTGTCCCATAAAAGTAGTAACAACAATAATGAATCCTGAACATTATATTATCAAAATAAGACATTGTTGGGTTTTTCTATTCTTATCTTTCATATGGCTACTCTTCTCTAATAAGACTCTAATAAGCCATCAGTAATCATCATTACCATCATCATCATCCAGATTTTCCTTTACAGAATGAAATTCTGATGGAGTTCACCAAGGCAAAGAAAGATCAGTAAACAACAACAACAACTTCTGCCTGTCATTCTTATAATTTCTTTCTCTTCCTTTGTTGTGAATTCCAGAGATGTTTCTTTTAGATGAATTTTCAGAACTACGAATCAGAAAACATTCTGCACATATTTCATATTTTTCTCTTTAACATATTGTTGGTTCATAATTTAAAACAATTAGACAAATTGGCAGATAATTACTTATAAAAATATGTTACCAAAGCTAAGCAAAAATGGACACATTTGTCCTGGATTTCACCAATAAATAAGTTCTCCCAGCAGATGTACCGTATTTTTTTAATCAGTCTGTTCTCCCTCTTTCTGATTATTACTCTTATTTTATTTGAAATGTTGTCATCATCAGTCTAGACTCTTTTCAGAGAAAGGCAGTTGCCAAATCATCAGCATCACCCTGAACCTTTTAAGGAGAGAAGTTGGTTTTTTAACTCAAGCTAAACTCAAGCTAAAGGATCTTGGAGTCCTTAGTAATTTTTCCTAAACAAAAATCACAGCAACACTATGATGAACCTTGTGTGTGTATGTGTGTGAGAGAGAGAGAGAGAGGAGAGAGAGAGAGAAACTGAAAGAGAGAGATGCATTCACATGAGTTATTCAGGCAAGTAGCTAATCAGGGCCATTATAGTTTATGAATTTTTGTAAATGGCATCATCATGCATTGATGGCAAAGAACAAAAAAGCTTAGCTCTGCAGTACAAGTCAATGAACCATCTCTGTGGGAATCTAAAATGAGATGTAGAGTACCAAGCAAATGCTATAATAAACAGGAGGCTGAAGTCACTTTGCAAAGTATATACTCAGCATTCCAATAACACGCCATCACTTTGAATATTATAAAAAGTAGAAAAAAACAGGTGTGCTGCCAATTTATTTTTTATATTTCCAGAAAGTATGTGAAGAAAGTATTTACCATAGACCCTATGCCTAGTGGGCTGCCATTTTCTCCAGCATTTCTTTGGAAAGATTCACATGGAAGTATTAGTACTGCTTTATAAATTCGACTCCAGTACAGCTGAAACAAGAGTGCTAAGTGAATTCACAAAGATAAAAAATAATTATTTGTGGAATGTATGTGGGCACTCAGAAATATAATGAAAGATCAAATCTAGTCCCTTGAAACAAATTTAGATGTACTTCTCATAGTAATGATCTCATTTATGCAATTTTTTTCTGGTCTTTCAAAACACTGCTGGAAAGTGACTTGGTTAGGGGAGACATCAAACAACATGATCCTGGGTTGCCACTCCTTGAATAAAGAGTCTGGAATTTAAGGATCATGGCGAGGTACTCCATGGGAAGGAGTATTCTATTTCTTCCAAAATAGACTAGACTAGACTAGACTAGTCTAGACTAGACTAGACTAGACTAGAATAGAATAGAATAGAATAGAATAGAATAGAATAGAATAGAATAGAATAGAATAGAATAGAATAGAATAGAATAGAATAGAATAGAATAGAATAGAATAGAATAGAATAGAATAGAATCTGGAAGGCACCTTGGAGGTCTTCTAGTCAGACCCTCACTCAAGCAGGAGAACCTATGACATCTCAGACAAGTGACTGTCTAGCCTCTTCTTAAAAATCTCCAGTGATGGAGCACCCACGATTTCTAGAGGCAAGCTGTTCCATTGGTTAATTGTCCTTACTGTCAGGAAGTTTCTCCTTAATTCCAGGTTGCTTCTCTCTTTGTTCAATTTCCAACCATTGTTTCCTGTCCTGCCCTCTGGTGCTTTGGTGAATAACATGACACCCCCTTTCTAAACCTATTTTTATTTTCTTCAGACATTTTCAGTCACCTTTTTGCAACATCCCTACAACCTTCAGAAGAAAACCTGTTATTCTTTCTGTGTTGCAATTCTAATGTTGGGAGAAGAAAAAAGGAGCAGGATTAGTGAAATTACATAGGCAATGTGGTGCAAAAGATCCCAAACTCACTGAACTATGCACAATAGTCCCTAATTGGTGGAAAATTTAGATCACCTCTTTGAAAATTAGAAGAGTCAGTAGAGGAAAAACAAACAGACATATCACTTTACTTTCCTGGCTGCATTTCCTAGTTTTTGAGCAACACAATTACATTACCGAAATACCACAGTCAATGGATAATTAAGTTCCAATCTGCACACAGGTTTGGTGAATGCAGATCCCATCAGATCCCACTAGAATTTTCCAATTCTGGCTAAGTCAAGTATGCCTCTCTACAAAGGAATTTAAAGGCAGCAGAAACTCAAAAGCTGCTTCTAGGAGACCTGCATATACCATGCTTGCATACCATATAGGTAAGCATATACCAATAGTGCATATCTCAGCTGTAATCCATTGTCTGAATCTAGCCTGAGCTACCTCACAAAAGGGTTGAAATGGAGATAAAACTTCTCAATCACTTGTATGATTCAAATTTAACAGACAAATAAATAAGCAAGCAAGCAAGCTATGGAATTACTATATCATTTTAATAATTATTTCCATTATTTTTTTCTGCATCTTTTCTGCAGTTTAACAGGGATATAAATTGCAGAATAAACCAAATTAAAATATTAATTGAGGGAAGAAATGGAGGAAAAATCCAGTCACTTTCAAACTGGTAACTAATTATATAGTTTCATAAAATATACTATTACTCACAAGTTTAAACAAGTGTGGATAGGGCCACATTTCATCATATGTGATCTTTTTTGACTCATGGTGCCTAGAGAACAACCTGCACCTGAACATTGGCAAGACGAAGGAGATGGTGCTAGACTTCTGGAGGAAAAGAGAGGAACCTGCCCCACTTCACATCGGAGGGGACTGTGTGGAGAGTTTCCTCCTTCAAATTCCTAGGAGTCTACCTCTGTGAAGATCTTACCTGGAAAACTAATACAGCCCAGTTGGTCAGAAAGGCCCAACAGAGACTCCACTTCCTCAGGGTTTTGCAGAAGAACAGGGTAGAACCTTCTTCTACTGGTCTACTATTGAAAGCGTTCTCACATTTTGTATTGTGGTTTGGTATGCTGGCCTGACAGCTGCGGACAGGAAGGTATTGCAGAGAGTGGTGAGCACAGCACAAGACATCGTGGGCTGTTCCCTGACTCCACTGGATGACATCGCCAGGGCCCGTTGCCTTGGCAGAGTGAAGAAAATTCTCAGAGATGACTCATACCTTGGTTGGTATCTTTTTACTCTCCTGCCATCAGGTAGGAGATACAGAACCATAGCCAGCCGTACCAACAAGCTGAAGAAAAGCTTTTATCCATGGGCTGTCAGGCTTCTGAATGAGACATAACTTTATAACTTTATGCATGACAGACTCGTGAGGCCAGCGTGATGTGCAATTAGTTCACAGGATGAAATAAGTTGGGGGGTTGAAGTCACCATGAGTTTGTGGTGAGGGGGGCCACAGAGGGAGGTTCAGCCAATTTCACTATATACATGTTATACTTTGATAATAAAGGGTTTATTATTATTATTATTATTATTAAAAGTATGTTGAACAAAAAGAACATATTATCTGAATATCAAATATCAGTGTTGTTACTGAATTATGGAGAATTGCATTCAGCAAGAAATTTATCTGAAAACAAATGAAAATCAATGCATTATTGTTTTCTGGACATACAAATGCCTATCATCTTACTTTCCTTTGAAATTTGCATGAAATGGCACATCTTGGCATAAAGTTCATAAAGTATTTTATGAAGAAAAAAATTCAGCATCAGAATTTGCCTTTAAATACAAAGCTTTTATGTAAGTTGAAAGCTCTCATTAAAGGTTACAATAATGTAGAAAATGTACATTTCTTTATAGTTTAGTCATTAACTTGAAAGCAGTATTTTGAATAGAAATTCATAGTTTGGAAAACTGTCTCTCTTTAAAAATGATGTGTCTCACTGTTGCAATTCCAATAAATCAGTTCTCCATGGTCAGATGTATTTTGACAAATGTGCAAATTTAAGAAGAAAGAGGTAAAAATAACTCCTTCATTGATCTCGTTGAATGAAAGCTCTATTCATCCCTTTTTTGTAATCATGTTATTAGAAGTTTTAATTACAACAATAAAAGATAGTACAAACTAAAAAAAGAACAAAAAAGTCCAAAAAAGAAAAAAAGAAAAAGAAAAAGACATTCCCCCAAGGAAGCAGCTTCTCGCTCTCATCATGACAAGTATAAACAATTTCCTAATCTCTTCAATTCCTCTTAATTAACAAATATAAAAGTCTTCATCGAATAGCTCATTTCTAGACAAATCAAATAAATAATGTCTTCTCCACCAGTTATCAACAAAAGGCCCAACCAGAGCTCTAAATTAATAAGATTAATACACACATATATATAAACATTCTACATTTCAGCTCTTAAGCTGGAACAAAACCCTATTTCAAAGGCTTAAAATAGTTCCAATATCCCACTGTAAGCAAACCCCTCCCCAAAGTTTAACATAAAAAGAGAGATCATTTCTCCTTTAAAAAAAACGACAGCCTTCAATAGAAAAGCTTTACTAATAAGATTGGGGTGAATGAATTCATCTTTTTCCAGTTTTACTTTAAATGTGTTCATTCATTTATCTTAAGTGTCTCATTCCACAGTCTTTCCTTTTAAATTGTCTAAGAAATTAAATAATTAAGGATGCATTTTAAATTCAAATGTGGCAGAAACCATTGAGAAGGCTGAAAAGAAGAATTACTTTTTTTCCAAATTCTTCTCCCACTTGGGCTTAGGACAACTCACCACAGCCAACCCACCACAGCCATCTAGCTGTAGCCAACTCACTGCAGGACCACTAACCCTGGGCAACTCACACTGGGACAATTTCATGTGGGATAACGCAACACAATAAGTATTATCCGACAATATTATCTATGGGTTGCTCACATTATTTCCTTAACATTATTTCTTTGACATTGTTTCCACTTTTTGTCAAAAATTTTGACAATGTCAAAGAAACAATGGCGGATAACATGTATCACATTGAGTTAGCCCATGTGGAATTGTCCACAGTGGGTTGTCCCAGTTGGCCAGGGTGAGTTGTCCTGTAGTGAGATGGCCGTGGTGACTTGTCCTATTCCACTCCCACTCTGATGGCAAATGTGATACGCATGGTTTGACTTAGGAGGCAATGTTGCATTAATAAATTATTAATAGCATTCAACCTCCACAAGAAACAATATCACAGTTTGATTGAAGCTCCACTATTTTTACCTGTGTAGCATTTGATGCACATTAAGAACAGTAAAGCTTTGATTGCAATACTGTGGTCATCATTTTGAGGGTTTTTTTTTTTTAATTCTAACCTATGGACTCTAACCTAACCAGCCTGGAAGTATTTCTATCCTTTTTCTACCAAAATACAAATCAATTATTTTAAGTTAAGATCAGGCCATCAGATTCTCTTAACATTTAAAATATGGGCCATTTAAGGTCAAAGGCTGCAGATGGGAAAGAAAATAGACTGGAAGCAACTAAAAAGCAGGGTTTGGCATACAGAAAACCATAGCAGTAGGAACAATGCTTTGAGATGGAAATGTTAGGGTCAGAGTCCAAAATAGCTGCTTTGACCTTATCAGAAGTTGTCAATACAATCATGGGATGCTTTCATCAAGAAGGGAAGTTTTCACTTTGAACATAAACACAAATGTTTCTTGCTGAAAACATTTTTGAACCTGGAAAACACTTTGCACATTTCCAGACAGCAGGGACAGTTCTATAGAGCAGGAGTACAATTCTTGCTGAGAATACTGCATGCAATCTTCAGGCTATTTTTAAAATAGTCCTCTAGCTATGTGTTTGTGTGTGGATGTGTAAGAGAGAGGGGGAGGGAGAAGCAGAGAGAGAGAGAGAGAGAGAGAGAGAGAGAGAGAGAGAGAGAGAGAGAGAGAGAGAGAGAGAGAGAGAGAGAGAGAGAGAGAGAGAGAGAGAGAGAGAGAGAGAGAGAGAGAGAGAGAGAGAGAGAGAGGACTTTTATGGCCAAGAGAGAGAATAGGCAGGTGGTGATCGTGAACCTTCTTTTTTTTCTGCCTCAGGTAGGCTCACATTTCCTAACTCCAAATCTCACCTGACAAGTGTGTCAGTGTGTATGGATTTTGTTTCTCTCTCTTCCCTGATTCTGTCAAAAGGACGGGGCATTCTAACAGCATCTCTTCAAATTGCCACTGTGAGATGATTTTATTACAGATGGAAGTAAGCCACATCAGTTCTCCCTATTTCACAGACCTGCTGGAATTACAAGAGGGCTTTGGATCCTGTAGATCAATGCCCCAGCATGTCAGAAGTCTGACAGTAGGGAAAGCATGAACTGTCAACACTTCATAGCCAAACAGAAGAAGTTTGCACTCCCTTTCCGAAAATGGACCTATCTCTCAGCCTTTGGAGGAAAAGATTAAACAAACAAAAAAACCTTCCATACCGAGACTCAGTTCTACAGCCTCTAAACAGTTTTTCCTTTAAAAAAAAATGCATTCAAAAAGTGCCACCTAAAACACACATTTTAATTCAGTGTTGTTGTTTTCTTGATAACTTGGAAGTCCAAATGTCCTGAAGTTGCTAAGTTTGAAAACACTATTCTAACTTAACTATTATTCCTATTATTTTGGTTTGTAATGACCCCAAATATTCTGAAATGTTTTAGCCTTCCTCCTATTTCATCAGTTACTTCCTGAGTTCCCCTAAAATGTGACTGTATTAGAAAACTTCCCACTAATGTACATTTCAACAGCATCACATATAGAAGGCTTAGGTTTCCATGTAAGACTCAAATCACAATTCTCTGTTTTCCATGACCATTCACCATTCCATGACCACAGATACTAAAGGGCTACTTTGTTATAACTAGAGCAACATTTATTGGAAGCAAGAGACTCTGATATTATTATTTCTGGCAGTGTTTTGGATGAGTCTGCTTAATTTATATTTCTGATTTGTTTAATGTTTGTCTTCCTTGATAGTCAAAGTCTTACTACCCTAGTAATCCTTTTCCATATCCTTCTTCCTTGCACCCAACTGACTCTTGACTTTTTAAATCCAAACAAACATGTTGTTTGTTAAAATCTTCCCACATTTAAATTAAAACAACAACAACAGTGATATATGTCATTCCTTTGGACATATCTTCATAATGTTTATTTTCCCATGTGGCTTTTGAGTTCTAAACTAGTTTACATATTTTAACATGTGCATGTCTCTTGTTTTTGTACTATTTTCCATATGAACATTCAACAAATATTTTCTTTTCAAGCTATAGATGTGTTTTTTTCTCCAACTCAGATAGTTCATAATTCCTGTTTATTTTCTCCCAGGGGTTGGCTAATGTTTATGTCCAGTAATTTGGTACAATTTCAGTATAGCCAATCTCTTGTTGGATTCATTCCAAAATGTTTTCTTATATCTAGTTTTCTTATTCCTATTAATGTAATTGTTGCAGTTATAGAATATCAAACATCTGTTATTAGCTGTTTATCAATTATACCATAAAAACCCAAAATATAATTGCTAGACAAAATTCAAATTATAAGAGTTAAAAAGTATATTATCAATAGTGTATTTTTTAAATTTCTACATTAGTTGTATTGGTTTTGTTTAATATAATCCTTAATAAAATTGGAAAAAAAAACCATAGTGTAACAAGGTAAAATTTAAATCAAGGGAAGTTAGATTTGCAAAGGAATGAAGATGTTTATATCACTGAGCTATTTCACAAACAAAAGCTGTAAAGAATGATTGTCTCCTGAGTCTTTAATAAAAATTCTTATGTTGACATTGTCCTTTCATTTTAAGAAAATGATCTAAGTATTTTGAGTGGGTGGCAGCATAAGTTGGACAATAAAGAAAATGATGTTATATGAATTCTAGACTGCTATCCTGGAAAGGGTTTTCTTGTAGCAGGCTCAGATATAGCAGAGGTCATTTGTTGCAACTGGAGTTTTGTTAAGTCTGATCAAAGAGAAGAGTTAGTGAGATATTGCTCACATTTCACCCTACATATTTTTACTACGTGCCAAGGTGAAATTCTGTTACTTGCAGTTGTACTTAGATTGATTTGTATGGAAATAGCTGTTATCCTTTTTTTTAAAGGACGAGAGAGCTATAAAATTCTTCTGATGAGCAAAAATTTCTGATGAGCATCCATATCTGCAGATAAGTCTCCTGAGTGTTGTAAACCAGTAGAAAGATACCTAGAGATGCAGTATATTTGATTTCTTCTATCAGAAACAGTGTTGATAATGTAAAACCTGAATGGGATTTGAGCTTGACTCCATATTTAAAAGTTCTAATAGATAATCTCATAAGTTGAATGACCGTCTCTGCTCTCTCCTTTTGGGACTGCCAAGAGATACTTTCTTTCTTTCTTTCTTTTTTAAAAAGGTTTTGAAATTATTCACTAGTAAATGTTGGAGAAAAGCCCCTTAATTTCATTCCATAAACAAAAATAGTTGCAAGCTTGATTTTAAGAAGATGTAGTTTGGGGGCAATTAAGCGAACACCAGCAGAGTACAAGCATTTGAATTGTACATTTAGCTCCTGAACTCTCTTAATTTTGTGGACATATTGCTGGGCAAAACAACTGCCTGGTGATATAAATAAGAGATTGAGAAATAAATCTTACTATTTGTTTACTCTCAACTAAACAGTGAGTATCCACTCTCTGGATACTTATTTCTAGGAAGATTTTATCCAAAGACCATAACTTTTCTTTCCCCCCCCCCGGTTATTATTTAAATAATTTTGAGCAGTATTAACCTAAACAGGATAGCAATGTGCACAGGGCATTTGAAGTAATGGAAGATAAGAATAGTTCATTGGCATAGAAGAGAATAGACAGTTTATTGTCAGTGATTTTGGCTGGGAAGACCATCCTTTTAAACTATCCCTCTTAGGATGACCATTTATTATGACACCTTGAAAGATCTCCTGAATGGTGTCTTTCAATGATGCAACAAGATTTAGTTGCCTTCAATTAAAGACTACTGTTGGGAAGCAATGGGAACCCCACTGTTGCTCACATACAGAGATAAGCTGTTCAGCCTTGTGCTTCTTGTATAGGGTTCTTCCCTAGCCTTTACAGCAAGTTGTTTCAAACAGCTTTTTCCACGTATCTGAAGAAAATGTTTTCATTGCCAGTGGTAAACATTACTGCAAAACCTCCTCTGCAGAGACATTTTTGAAGACCTGGGGTGAAGTCCTTCTTTGAAAACGAAAAGACTATATTTTCTTTTCTCTTAGCTAAAATGCTGCATTGGCATTTTTAGGAAGAGAGAATTTCTTTCCATAGACTATATGAATATTTTGCTTCCCTTTACACGCCCCCCAGCAATATCACTCCAACCTATTTATATTACTGATACTCCTTGTTGCTTGATCACCTGTACTGAAGAATATATAGTATGCAGTATTTTACTACTTGACAAGTCTGATATTTTTATCTTTTTTTCTTATGAAGATAGATTAATTATGTTAATAAATGTAATACCACAGCAAGCTGTAAAAATCCAATAATATAAAAAGGACAAACATTGTAGTACATTTATTACTAATTCAGTTGTGAGACTGCAGAGAATGTGTTCTTGGTATACTTTATTCAATGGTATTTAGTTTTGGATATCTTCATGTCAGTTTGGACTCATGGTACCTGCCTGCCATGTTCTTGGCAATATTTTCCACAGTGGCTTGCTTGCTCTTTCCTTCTTCCTTTGACTGAATGATTGGCCCAAAGTCATCTAGAAGAACTAGAAATAAAGAAGAACTAGAATTCACAGCCCTCTGGTTTTCAGCCTGGTGAATAAATCATTATACCAAACTGGTTCTCAACAGTTTTGTAGATGTACACTATTTGAGGTACAAATCTGACTGACCCCCTATGACATACTAAAGAGATAAAGAAAACTCTTGTCTACTATTTACCAATTTCCCAGACTTGTGCAGTCCAGATACAACATGTCTACTTTGAGACAGCAAGACGTGCTCAAATTATCTACAGCTACATTGATGTAGATTTAACCCAGAATTAGGAGGCAAAGAGGTTACATTTATTAGTTAGTGAAAATTAATTGAAAATAGTGTGGTGTTTGTATAATTGGATAATTCATTAAGCACAACACATTTTTCTTTGTTTCATGGGGGAAACTATTACAAAAAAAGGAAATGACAAATGGAAAACAGAGGAAAATATATTGGGAACCTATCGTCATCGATCACAGCCTAATGACAACATTTAAATGACGGCACTAGGCAACAGTCACCGATATAACAAGATTTTTGGCACCCAATCAAGCTGAGATTGCAACATTAGGTCATTTCTGAAACAGTATCCTGACAAGAGAAACTATTCTGAACTTAATTTATTTCTCCCCGAGAAGGCTTTTAAATGTTGAGGAGAGGGGCAATTTAGTATGGTTTTCCATGTCTATGTGGCTCTATAACTTGGTTCATGGAGACATTTAACTGTCTCCATAACTTGAACTCCCTGAGAACCATAAATTGCCTGATATGAGCAAGGATACCTTCATTATGATTTGTCTTTTTGGCTTCTAAGTAACCTTCCACCTTTTCTTCAGAAGATGTCATGATGGGTACAGGAAAAAATGTATTAGCTGAAATTTGTTTGGTAATTGTGGATGGATTCTATTAAAACTGTCCAGTCTCTGGACCACTGTAATAATTTTAATGATTGGTGATTGAAAACTGATAGAGTTTTCAAATTCCATCTGAAGATGGCCAGAATAGAAACCAAATAGTTGCTTTTCACAACTTGGTCTGCACCATTTTCTTTTGATATTGCTTTTGATTGCTAAAATCATCACCAGGAACACATTAGACCATAACCAGCCCTTATTTTGTCAAAATCCTCTTCCATGGCCATCTTTTTTCTCAAAAAAACAAACAAACAAACAAAAAAAACCCTGGCTGTTTCCTTTAAGCTCCATTCTCAACAGAAAAAATAAGAATGTTTTTTTTTCTTGTACCATGTTTATCTTTTCTTCCTTCCAAACTCAAAACAAATTGCAGAAAGAAAATTGGATACCCAAAAGATTACACAGTGGAACAGGGGTATTTGTATTTCTTTTCCTTTCCATTCCTTTCCTTCCCCTTCCCTTTATTTTTTTTCAGTTCATTCATAGAGTATTTTGCTATTTCAAAGAGAGCTTTGATTCTCAAAAGCAGGTTTTAAATGCTCATGAGAACTATGGAAAATGATGGAAAAGAACAAACAGATCTGATACACTTACATTATCACAAACAGCTCTTTCATATCAAAATGATGCATGTTTCCACATTGAAAATTGGATCACAAAACATAAGAATGCCAACAATTTAAAATATAAAAGTTTCTTTTCTTTTTTTCCCCTTCAGCCTGACTTACAATGTAGAAATTGAGAGAGAGCCAAGAGCTAAGCACAAGTTATCCAGAGGTTAAGCTTAAAAAGGAGAGCTGAGCAAGAGGTATTATATATCAGAAGTAATCTACTACAATCAATCTTTGCGCTTGTGTTTTTATTTTCAATGTTTTAATAACCTTGGCACCTAAACTCATTGTATTTTATCTGACAAGAATAAATATTATAAGAGAAAGTGACTTGGTGAAAGCAGCTCAGTGACAAATTTCTCCTGCTTTCCTTGAAATAAAAACTAAGCCATCATTCCATAAAGCATTTTACTCATGACTCCTGGCCCTATATCGGAGCACTGGGCCAAATGAACATGGTGTACATGTAGTTCTCACTTAACAGCCACAATTGGGATCCATCATTGAGTAGTTGTTAAGCAAGACAATGGACTTAGAACCTCACCTCTGTTGTGTCATTAAGATAGTCATTCATGTTCATTAAGCAAGACATCACATGATCACATGATGACATTTTGCAATTTTACTGATGGCTTCTCCATTGACTCAACTTATCAGAAGCTGGCTCTGAAACATGCAAACAACAGTCATGTGATCATGTGATGTTGCAATGATCTTAAACACCTACTGGTTGCAAAGCATTGAATCTTGATCATGTGATCATGGGTATGCTAGACAGCTATAAGTGTGAGGACTGGTCATAATTTACTTCTTTCAGCACTGTTGTAACTTCAAATGGTTGCTAAATTGGGCAGTTGCTAAGCAGGATTATCTGTAATCAACCCAGTCAGTGTCTGAAGACAAACTTTGACACCAGACAAACTTTATTATAAGAATACAAAGAACACAGATGAAGTGGGTGAGAAATTGTGTCATAATTGCTGCTAATTTCAAAGTGACTATTTAGGAGTCTGAACATTCCACTGTTTTTAAAAAGTGTGCAGAGTAATTTACATATTAAATACTCATTAAAGTGAAAAATGTCATTGTAGAAAAAGAGCAAATAAATTATGTCAATTTCTATTTTTTCCCTTCTAATTATTAATCTATAAATAAAAAATAATGATTCTACATAAAGATGAATGTATATGTCAACCTACATAGTGACTGAAAAAAATTACAATTCCTTTCAGCCACTTCTTATTACTTTGCAACAAGAAAATTCTAAAAGGGCAGATAACTATCGTTTTATTCATGGTGACAAGTAAAAATGTACTGTTTCTTTCAATTGCAGCATATCACTAAGCAACTGAATTGTTTTCTGAACCATATTGTAAATAACAATGATTATTCTGCCCTCCTTTTGAAATTTATAAGAATAAAAATGTACTAAAGCATCAGTAGCTGTCAGTTGGTTAGATATTATGACCATGGGATCTGCAGAAATATGCTGGTGACAATTTGCCTCTTTACCAAAATGATCCAAGAAATATAAGTTATCGTGATAGCAGTGCTTTTGAATAAAGTATGTGATATGCAATTGAAACAATTGCGTATAGCAGTTTGCAGGTGATGAACAACATTACTGGTGCCCACATTGAGAAAGCCATGTTTGCCAAGTAATCAAGGCTATGAGTGAGGATTTTTCTTTTCTAAAAAAAGAAAATCCTGTTTTAAGTTGCCAGAAATATTCAGGATCCATACCAGTTGTATTTTCAAGCTGTGCAGTTTCTACTGCAGTATGTACTGCCAATATTTTTGGTGTGCCTTCAAATCAGCGTGGACTCCTGATGACTGCCTGAAGTTTCCCTGAGAAGATTTCAATAGTGGTTTTCCATTTCCTGCTTTCTGGGACCGAGAGAGAATGATTTGGCTCAAGGCCACCCTGCTGCCCTTGTGCCTGGGGCAGGACTAGAACTTATGTTCTCCTAGTTTCTAGCCTAGTGCCTTAACACTACACCAGACTGGTTCGCAGACTGCCAACTTAACTGAAGGATAAATGTTTGAGCTTTTGAGATGCTTGGTACTAAGATTTAATTTAGAGTGGGAATTGTGTAGCAATACAGAATTGGATCTCTCTGACCTCATCCTGTAGTAGTTGAAAACAGCAGGCTTGGGTGCAAGGAAAATCAATTTTCCCCTATACTTCCGTGACAAGAGAATATAGTATGGGACCAGTGGTGGGATTCAAATATGTAAACAACGGGTTCTCTGTGTGGATGCTGATTCCGAAAGTCCATTCTGGGCTTGGGCAACAAAAAATTAGCTACCAGTTTTGCCAAATTGGTGCGAACTGGCTGAATCCCACCACTGTGTGGAACTTACATAGATCAGTATTGCATTCTTGTGTACAGATATAGTGGCAGGGTAGCACCCATGCTCACATCTTTTCAGCAATGAAAACAGGGATTTTATCCAAAGATATCTTTTTGCTGATAGAGGCATTCACTATTAAGAAAAGATCCTCTCTGTTAACACCACAGGATATACTTTCTCTCTCTCCCTAATTCATCCAAACCTAGGCTGTCTTAATAAATTGATAAAAAATATGCTGCCTTGTCTACCATATTCCTTTTACTATAATGAAAGAAATTGTTTTAGACATTATTTCAGGAGAAGAAAAGCATTTTCTAGAAATTCCCATGGGCGGAGGATGTTCTTGCATTTCCTGGGGGCCAAAAGTTGACATCATGTTTTGTCCCCCCCCCATAATAATTCTAATTTCCTTGAAAGGGAATCTTGTTCATTACTGTTGAAAAATTCAGAAACATTGTCCAGACATATTTTCCAGACTATCTCAAAAGTCCATTTGTGCCCACATTCCCTATTGCTGTTGTTAATTATAATATTATTATTTTAAAACATCCTTACATAGGCTGTCTAAATTTGCTTCTCTTTTTTTAATATAACTTTCTAGTTTGTGTACATGGTATGCTATGAATTTTCCTAGGAGAGAATGATAAATAGTGCCAGATTGACTTAAAATTGTTGACCTTTATGCAGTGTATTTCACTTAGGTTCCTTCTAAGACTGCTACCTCTCCTTCCTCCATTTCAGAATTCATACAAAACTCACTTTAACAGTTAGTCCTTGGGCTATGATGGTGATTCTTTCCCATTCCTAATGAGGTATTGCTACTGCCAGGGCTCCACCTTTTTGCTACCCAATACCTTCCTACAAAAGTCACACACAGTCAGTGAATCATGGCATATTGATGATGATGATGATGGTCATCATCATCATCCTCATCCTCTCAATGCATTAAGGGTGGGCTGCTTTTCACTAACTGTATCTCTAACAGCTGGACTGAAAATAATATGCATGCTCCAGCTGTCAAAAACAGTTTGGTGAAATAACTCAGGAAGGTGCGTAAAACAAAAGCAACTTCAGCAACTTTTGTTTATTATTCACCTCCCTACTCAAGCAAAGAAACAGAGAGCTGCATAGCACAATAAATGTCAACATCCCTTTTCCAAAGTACTGTGATTGAACAATTTAGTACAACATTCCCTGCAATTCAGCAGAGGTGCCAGACCTGTATTTCTTTTTCCTTCCCTTATTCTTTTTTGGAATATTCTGGAATATTCCATATCAGAAAAAGCAGCAAAATACAGTCTTCCTGCCTTCTTTCCTTACTTCTTGGGGGAAGGGGCTGCAATTCAATCATCCCTCTTGCTCCTGAAATACACAAATACTCACAAAGCTTTGAAAAAAAGAACATCAGTCACTGATGATATTTCCTCCTGTGACAGAACCATAGGATTGCTCCACTGTCGG
The DNA here is from genome assembly GCA_034064705.1 of Bothrops alternatus. Lineage (NCBI taxonomy): Eukaryota > Metazoa > Chordata > Lepidosauria > Squamata > Viperidae > Bothrops > Bothrops alternatus. The sequence goes on from JARGCV010000040.1 coordinate 4,957,624, forward strand.
CCAATTGCATTTGGAATTTAGCTCAATTCTATATACATTCCACTCTCTTGATTACAATCCAGTTCCCTTTGCAGGTGTATTCACCTTGTCCTTGCCCATACAAATCTTCCTCAGCTTCAGTCCTGTACTTTTAAATAGGGGCTAGTTGTTTGCTGTCTGTTTTGGGATGCCAGATTCTGCTTTATTGGCTTCACTCAGCCAAAAAGCATGTGAGAAAACATTGCATCTTCTCTTTTCTGCCAAAAGGGTAACTTCCACCCTTCTCTTTTTCTGTGGAATGCCAAAATAGTAAGAGATGCTTCTCCATTCTTTCAGCATCATTTCTTTGTTGAACATTTTTTACATTATCTTGACTCTTTCCTCATGGTGGTAACAGATGCTTAACTATCTTCTTAGATCAGAACATATGTTGTTGTGTTTGTATCTAAAAAAAAAAAAAGGTAGAGGTACACTTCACTTTGTATTTTCTTGTCACACATTTAGTTCAGCTTTTCATTCCAGGTTCTGGCTGCTTTAGACCAATTAGATTTGTGGACTGCTGCTTCAGTAGCCTTTAATCCAATGTTTTTCAACCCTGGCAACTTGAAAATATGTGGACTTCAGCTCCCAGAATTTCCCAGTCAACATGCTGGCTTGGGAAATCTACAAGTTGAAGTCTGTACATCTTAAAGCAGCCAAGGTTGAAAAGCACTGGCCTGGTTTTACTTACTTATTCAATTTCTATAGCTGTTCATCTCAGTCAATGACTCTGGCAGCATACAATTCAAATGGATGCTTCTCTGGAGCTTGAACATTTCAGTTCCTGATTTTCTGATTACTTGAAACTAAGTAGCAGCTGTATGTAGAGGTCTCCCTTGGTTTCTCCTGCCAAAAATGCAGGATTTTATTTCACTTGCAGGTTTCATGCTTGCATCTGTGCTGAGTAGTGTCCTTCATCACAGGTACAGTAGATTCATCATAGTCCTTGCTAAACCTTTGGCTTATCCCTTAGCCATAATTCTGTCTTTCTGGCACTGGACATCCCATTCTGCATCATGCTTGATCATAAAGATTCATTTGCATCTCATGGTTTCTGTGCAATTCCTTTCTGGATTTCTCAAAGCATTTCAACTCTGTTGTTTCATCGTCTCCTTTGGCACGGGCTTGTATACTGCTGTAGTAGACACCTATTGAGGTTTGTGCTCTCAGTTTCTGGCTTGCTTATGGTAAACAAGATCTGACATTACTGCATTATTCTTATTTTCTTTCTCATCAAAAAAATATTACATGTGTTAATGGTTTGTATGGCAGGATCTAGGATTCTTAGCAGTATTATAGAGATCCAATCATCACTCCTTTGTCACATCTGCAATTCAGTTTGGTTCTCCTTTTTTTGGGCACACGTCCCTGAATCCTAAAACTAAACATCCCAATATGCCCTAGATTGGGTTCCTTCCAGTCTAACTCACGAGTGTCAACCTCCTGAGTTGTGATGTATCACAACTTTTTTCCATTGCCAGCAATGGGGTGGGCGCAGTTTCAGCATAATGTACCTGGCCCGTGGGCCAGCAGTTTGACACCCCTGCCTTAACTCATATGTTATTGCATTTGTGATTTTGACTAGATTCTAATTTGCAAGTAGATGACAATGCTGACTGCTTCTTCTTGGTACTTGCCAGTGCTAGATTGTGCAGCATGCATGTCATTGATTCCTTATCTTACAATTCTGGTCTGAGATATTGGACAATGTCATCATTTGTACGGTTCCTTGCTCTGTCACCCACCCTGTATTCACTCCCGTTATATCTATGGACATAATTTGTTAGTCATTCAAGCATACATTCTTTACACTTCCTTAATACTAGCTTTTCTTGCCTAGTAAATAGCAAAAAAAAAAACTAGATTTGCATCATTGTTGTTAGTCATCTATAAATGGGAACTGCCTGATATAATTAATTGCGTGGTCCCACAGATGGATCAACTCTCAGAGCTGTTTTGTCTCCCCCCCCCCACACACATTTAGAGATAAACATCTTGCTTCCTTTACCTTGGACAGTTGGACTGATTTTGACATGGCTGTATTTTTGAGCTCTTGGCCAGATCTAATTGGTGAACAGCATTTGGATGTCTATGTTCCATTCTTTTCTGCTGTAGCTTCAACTTGCTTCCATTGTTCCTCCTTTAGCTTGGCATGGTGTCAACATATAGTGAGATTCTCTGTCCAACTACTGAAAGAATGTATGTGGGGAAAGGCACAGTCCTACCTGAACTCATACTTTCTTTAGTTTTGTTCCTCTAATGACATGGTGCCATGCTGTCACAATGTTTATTGATTGATTATGTGCCATTAAGTTGGTGCCAGCTCTTAGTGACCATGTAGATAGAATTTTTTCCTGACAACCAGTACTTAACCTGCTTGTTCAGGTTTTCCACAGTATAGCTATAATAAGTCCATCTATTTTGCTGCTGGCTTTCTTCTTTTTTTTCTTTTCTTTTTTTCTTTTCTTTTCTTCCACCTTTCCAACTTTCCCAGAGAGCCAGATCTTTGCATAATGTGTCTGAAATATAAAAAAAAAATAAGTTTCTCCCCATGAAGTCAAGCAGTTGCATTAATTTGCAATCCACTTCAGAAAAAAATCAATTTTCTTCAGAATACACTTCATAATTAATTCTCAATTTTGACTCACATAATAATGATTTCCTTTAAATTTTTGTTTTGCACTATTTTCTGTTGCAATCAGGCTAGATTTGGGACATGGGAGCCTGGAATCTAAGCATCTGGAACACTTAGTACATATTTTAAGTTAAAGTAAAATCACTTTTTCTTTACCTAGCAGAGAGATTTAGAAGATTCCTTGTCTAGATACAGAAAGAGATAATTGATTTGGGTCAGAATCTAGATTCACAACCTTCTCCTTTTTCCTAATAGTGTTATTGGTTGCCTGAGAATCAATGCATATTTTTGTCTTTAGTTAAGTATGACCTGTAATCCATTCTCTGTTGCTTTTGTTTTCTCACTACTTATAGTACTTTTCCCTCTGTACTGTAATGTTTCTCTTCTCCTCCCCCCTGGTTTCTCCTGATTGCTCTTTATAGGACAAGGGACTTAAAAATTATGGAGGCTTGTACAAGTAAATCACAACCTTTCCTTGTGCTTGGTTTTGGAAACTGAGTCAGATCTGGGGTGGATTTTGATTTTTCAGTCAAAATTATGCTAATTAAAGTATTTTAAGTCAAGCTAACCTACATTTCAACTCTCACTGCTAATGAATGTCCTATATAGGGCAATCAACATTTCTTCTATATTAATATATGTTCTTTTTCAAGCTGCTTTACTATCCCATACATGACATTCATGTGCAGATTCAGACTCTTTCTCCTTCTCAGCCACTTCTTGCATAGCTTTCTGAAAGATCATTTAGAAGTTGCATTTTATTAAGTTACATTGTACAGCTGAGATTATTTTCCATAGATGCAAAAGAACAGAGTCACTCACTCTTCATCAGGCTTATCATTCCTGCTCTTCGTTGTTGCTGTTGCTTTTATCCTTGATCCTGAGTTTTTCTTTGTTTAGTACAAGGTACTCCCTTGTAACTTCAAAAACATTTTCATCATGAAATACCAAAGTAAATATTATGGTCTTTCCAGATTCTCTATAATTAAAACTTTCTGCTTTCCAACTTTCCATTTAATTTCTTGGGGTGATCTTTCTTTCTTTCTTTCTTTCTTTCTTTCTTTCTTTCTTTCTTTCTTTCTTTCTTTCTTTCTTTCTATTCTTCTTCTTCTTCTTCTTCTTCTTCTTCTTCTTCTTCTTCTTCTTATTATTATTATTATTATTATTATTATTATTATTATTATTATTATTATTATTATTATTATCTTGGAGACCAGGAATCTTACCTAAGCAAGGGTTACTGCAGCATATTTTGTAACATTAAAGTTCATTTACAAGAAAAACATGTGATAAGCAGCGAAGACTAGCATTTAGCATCATACATCATAGCAAGAGGAGATTCCATGGAGAGAAGTAAGCAGTTGGATACCACAAGATTCCATCTTAGGCCCAGTACTCTTCAATATCTTCATAAATGACTTAGATGAGGGAATTGAAGAGGAACTCATCAAATTTGCAAATGACACTGGTGTTGGCAGGAATAGCGAACACTTCAGAAGACAAACTCAGGATCCAAAAAGATCTTGACAAATTTGAACAATGGGCCCTATCCAACAAAAGGAGTTTCAATGAGGTCTATAATAATAATAATAATAATAAACTTTATTACGGTCATAGACCAGCAATAGCCATAACTTTTTACACTATATTAAATAATAATAATAATAAAAATAGTACAAACATTAATAGCAAATAATAACATCCCTGTTAAGAAAATACATGTTCTCAAAATGTTAGGGTCACTCCCTAATTTACGTGAATGGATAGCCGATTAATATCTGAGTAAATATAATGTTCCAAACATAATTACAGATATCTCCCAAAAATTGGCACAAGTTGACGACTATAAATCTGTAACCAATCTTTTTCTTGTGGACATTGCCGCAACACAGTATTTTGCCACTGCATGCGTGATAGAAGAGTTTGAGTCTTGGAGGAGAAAGCCTACATAAAAATTGTCTGCCCTCCCTGGCAATCTCTCTAATAAAGGGAGAATATACTATAAACTTGGTATAACTCACAGTACAATAAAACATGTGAGATATCTTCAACTTCTCCTTTACCACATATACATACCCATTCTGCTATTGGTGTTCTCTTATACCTGCCCTGTAGGAGTGCTGAGGGAAGAATGTTAAATCTGGCTCTGAAAAAAGCTATTCTTTGTTTTGGGAAGGTCATATTATTCAAATATCTTGCCGCTTCCCACACACCCTGTTTGATTCTATCCCTACTGTGGCTAGACAACCTATTTAGTTCTTCTTGGAACTCCATGTCCTTTATTCTATTGGATATTACTTTCTTTGCTTGGTCAAAGCCTAGGGACATTAAGAACATTGAAGAGAGCACAGAAGAGCCCAGTTAATGATCTATCGCCTGCTTCCAGGGGGAAGGAAAGTTGTCAGTCAGCACTAACGGGGACAATCCCTCTGGAAAGAAATGCATTTTAAGCCAGTAAATGATCATCATCTTCCAGGCTCTTACCTGGATTTGGGGCATGCCTGTCTCAATTCTTAATTGGGCATTTGGGGTTCCTTTGGGTGCAGCTAAGATGGCTCGCAGGAATTTGGTTTGTATGGTTTCCAGCCAGTTTTTCTTTGCAAGGGTTCCTGTTTGTGCCCCATATAGAATTTGCGCCAATGTTTTGGTCTCAAAAAGTTTTAAGGCAGCAGGTACTAACTGACCTCCGCCTGTGTAAAAGTAATGTTTGATTGTGTTTAAGGACCTATTGGCTGCTTGCAATGTGTGATCCAGGTGTGCCTTCCATGTACCTTGCGAGTGGAAGACCACCCCAAGGTATCTAAATGTTCTAACCTGTTCCAAACTATGTCCTTCTATTTTCCAGGAGTATTGGCTGGGTCTCTTAGCAAAAAGTAAAATTTTTGATTTATCAAAGTTAAGGACCAACTTGTTCTGTCTGCAGTAGCCAAGTGTTGCCCTAATGGCTCTCTTCAGTCCTATAGGAATTTGAGAAATAATGACCGCATCATCGGCATATAGAAGAATTGGGATTTTGCGATGTGGTAGGTTGGGCGGATGCAGATCGGGGTTCTGTAAGAGATCGATCAGGGGGTTGATATAGAAGTTAAAAAGGGCGGGAGACAGGATGCAACTCTGCCATGCCCCTTTTTGTACCCTTATTAAGCTGGTTAAAGTCCCTTGGGGATTACACCTCACTTTCAAGGTGGAATTCGCATACAATTTTTGTATGAGGAAAAGGAGGCCTTCTAATTTCTCCCATAGGGTGTTCCTAGATATTGAATCGAAGGCCTGTTTAAAATCTCTGAAGGCCGCAAACAGAGAGGATTTTTTTTTAATGTGTGTATTTTTGTACTAGATGGTGAAGTACCAAGATATGATCCACTATTGATCTTCCTTCTCTAAAACCGGCTTGTTCATCTTTAATTATCCCCCCCCCCCGAAATTAGCCAATCCTGAAGTTTATAATTTAGATGTTTGGCATACATTTTACTAATAACACTCAGAAGACTAATGGGTCTATAATTTCCTGGGTCATTTCTACTACCGCTTTTATAGATTGGTATGATAATTGCTAATCCCCAATCTCTTGGCATATGACCTGTTCTATCTATAAAAGTAAACAGAGATGCTAAAATTGGGGCCCACCAACTGGAATTATTTTCTATTATTTCTGGCAGGACATTGTCAGCACCGGGTGCCTTATTAGCCTTGAGGGCTCCAATCAGTTGGGATATCTCACCTTCCAAATTAACTTGGCTCTCATTAGTTACATAGTCAGGGTCTGCATATAGCTCTCTAAAATATTCTTCCCAGGCATAAATCGGTACCTGATTAGTTGGCGGTAGTTTTATATTTAGGCAGGAAAAATCAAAGATACAAGTACAGATTGGGTGAGATCTGGCTTAAAAACAGTAACTGTGAGAAGGACCTTGGAGTCCTAGTGGATGATCACTTGACTATGAGCCAGCAGTGTGCAGCAGCAGCCAAAAAAGCTAATACAATTCTGGGTTATATAAACAGAGACATAGAATCAAGATCATGCAAAGTATTAGCGCCCCTTTATAAAACCCTAGTAAGACCACACCTGGAATACTGCAGCCAAAAAGATGTTGAAAGTTTGGAAAAAATTCAGAGAAGAGCAACTAAGATGGTTAAAGACCAGGATACTAAAACATACAAAGAATGGCTGTAGAACTTGGGTTTGGCTAGTCTAAAGAAAAGAAGAAATATTCCAGCATTTGTGGGGCTGCACCAAGAAGAGGGGGTCATTTTATTCACCAAAGCACCAGAGAGAAGAGACAAGCAACCTGGAATTAAGGAGAAATTTCCTGACAGTGAAGGCAATTAACCAGTGGAACAGCTTGCCTCCAGAAATCGTTGGCGCTCCATCACTGGAGATTTTTTAAAAGAGGCTAGACAGTCACTTATCTAAGATGGTATAGATTCTCCTGCTTGAGTGGGGGGCTGGACTAGAAGACCTCCAAGGTCCCTTCCAGTTCTATTCTATTCTATTCTATTCTATTCTATTCTATTCTATTCTATTCTATTCTATTCTATTCTATTCTATTCTATTCTAGTCTAGTCTAGTCTAGTCTAGTCTAGTCTAGTCTAGTCTAGTCTAGAGTCATCCAGAAGTGATTGCTTCTGTGTAGCTATGCCTAAGGAACAAAGACAGGAAGGAAAAGCCTAAGAGTGGCAATGTTGAAAACAAAGAGAAGCCTGAGTAAAAGATAAGGAGGAAACAAAAGGGAACTAGCTTGGGAGTTGACCTCTCTCTTTTCATTCCCCCATGAACACCAATTGGAGCCAACCATGAAAGGATAAGAAGCATTGTAAAAATGTTTCACCAGTTCCAGGCCCCAGTAGCTGGTCTAGAAGAATACTGTATACAACAGTATGAAAAGCCACTGAGAAATTAATGAATGTTAGGAACAAGTCCCCATAGCCACCCTGCCTCCTGTAAGGGGAGACAAGATAGCAGTTTTCTAAAATTATTAGGCTCAAATTGAGAAGAGGTTACTCCATTGCTTTCTGAAGGCTGAAGGAACCACTTCCTCTCACAATGAGGTGGAAACCATATCATGAAGCTAACTGCAGCTCCCCTCCCTATCCACTATAACAACCCAGGAGGGATCTGAGACTAATAAACAGGTGACCAAACTAGCATATAGTTCTACATCATTCATTGCAGAACTTTCAGAGGACTGAATTCCAGGCTTTTTAGATTCCAACTCAGAACTCTGGTTCAGCAGGGTTTCAGTGATGTGGTGCAGGGAGATTTAATGGTTGTTAAGGAGGGCATTTGTGTGTGTGTGTGTGGCGGGGGGGGGAAATAACCTGTATTTTAGTACTAGAATGTTAATTTTTTTTGTCAGCACAATCTGCTGGACCAGCTGAAGAACTGGGACTCCTAAAGCACCTTTTATGATTAATGAAATTCATTAAATAGTGTAACCTTCATTACTTCTGATGTGTAGATCTTATGCCTTTTAATTAAATGTGTTAGTTGGAAAAGGTGCCACCAGAGTCCTCCTAATTTTTTGCTACATGGCTTTTGCTACATGACTTCCTCCTACAATGTCTGTTTCAACACAATAAGGACAGTACCTTATAAAAGTTCCCAGAATCCTTTGCTAGTTTTGTGATTCATTCAATATCTCAATAAAACAAATATATATTCATCGTAACATTGGGCAACTGACAGCAATATTTAAAAAGACACCGTTATTATTTCCCCCTTTTTTTATTAAAGGACACATTGAGCATTCCTTTGGATAGCCACAGCTGTGAATGTTTGAACATGACATTATGACTTTACTCAGATCTGATTTACCATGCTGAGAAGTCAGACAGGCCATTTTTTAATTCTCTTTTATAGCCATAGCTGGATGCAATGAATCAGAATGAATGTCTAGATTTGCCCAGCTAATGTTACTCTGTACAAATGAACCTCTCTAAATTTCATATTTTTTTAAAAAAAATAAAACTACATTTTACACAAATTTATGCATAATTATTTTACATATGTTTTGCAGAGAAAAACTGTTTCTCTTAACTTTAAATTTTAGAAAAACATCTTCACCTTCCTTCCATCCTTTTTGTTTCCCTTTCTTACAGTGGAATGCTGTCACTAAGCAAAATGTATAGATTTCTCATGTCATCATTGGGTTGAATTATATCATAGCAGTTACAGTAATCACATAATAGGTCCCTATAGATTTTAACTCAAAGAAGAAGCAAAGATCGGGATTCAGGGCAATGCCAAGATTTGCTGAAGGAAGAAGAAGAAGAAGAAGGAGGAGGAGGAGGAGGAGGAGGAGGAGGAGGAGGAGGAGGAGGAGGAGGAGGAGGAGGAAGGCTGAAGATTTTTTCTGCAAAAAATGCTCTTCAAACAGCCAGTAAAATCACTAGTTATATCATAATTCCCTTTATTAGTTTTATAAAATATGTAAAATTAAGAATAGTCCTTTAGATTAACATTCTAAAAAATAGTACATTTTGGCTTGTTATGATTCTAGAGTCTACGTCAACTTATATATCCTTGTCTCATTACCTTCCCTTATCCTCCATCAGGTCAATCTTTCCTCACTTCACCTCATTTATCTAGTTTGATGACTGAACTTGACATGTTCTTGTCACTATCTTCTGCTTCCGGCTTTCAGTTCAGATCTAAGCCAGCTTTGCCTTCCAGACTTCTATGTATATGTCTGCTGCCTTCAGCTCATGTTGTGATTTCCTATATCATCCAATTGTCTTGATAGTCTATAGAAAACTAGAATCCAGACTTGGTGCTCCGCACTCAATTTCAGTTCAAGATTTCTATCTATCTATCTATCTATCTATCTATCTATCTATCTATCTATCTATCTATCTATCTATCTATCTATCTATCTATCTATCTATCTATCTATCTATCTATCTATCTATCTATCTATCATCTGTCTGCCTGTCTCTGCCTGCCTGCCTACCAACCTACCTACGAGCTACCCTCACTTGTACTTTATCTGTACCTCTCTCTCTCTCTCTCTCTCTCTCTCTCTCTCTCTCTCTCTCTCTCTCTCTCTCTCTCTCTCTCTCTCTTTCTCTTATAATTATCTCTCTCTCCATCTATCTGTCTGTCTGTCTGTCTGTCTGCCTGCCTGCCTATCCATCCATCCATCCATCCATCCTTCCTTCCATCCATCCATCCTTCCATCCATCCTATCTAGTTAAGAATCACATGTTTGATTTTATGCCAGTCAG
>JARGCV010000040.1:5572500-5780000 GCA_034064705.1 Bothrops alternatus
GAAGAAAGAATCTGGTTAATATTTCTGTAATGGTCTCTTTCAGTATTGCTTTAATCTCTTTCACTATTACACGCCTTTCTTCTTGAGATTCATCAATACGATCCAAAATAAGTTTAACATTTGAATGTAAATTCCACTCCATTTTAAATTTAAAACAATCACTCTGGCTTTAATACAATTCCTACCGCCGTCTCTCTAGCTCCACCTGCGAGAACAAGGAGAGAGAAAAAAAAATGGAGAATTCACTTTCACTTTCAAACACTTTCCTTTAACAGTGAAAGCAGTGAAAGCTATACGCCATTTTGAAAGCATTATGTTGATTGTAGAAGTTAGAAATGTATAGCCAGAAAAACAATAAAAAAAATACTTGCAATCCAATAAGAACTCCTGTATTCACTCAGTCTGCTTATAGTCTCTCTTGCGTTCTATTTTTATAAGCAGAAGCGGTCACGGCGTCTTTCTCTGTCTGGTGACAGAAGCGTCTCTGGGCAGGAGCATTCTCAGGAGCTTAGGGAGCTATCACTCTTGATCCCTGAAAACTTTTTCAGGGATTTAAGAGGTGCTCAACCCTGCTCCTGATGCTCTACACCTCTTCTTTGCCCAAAGAGGGGATTTTTCACCGCAAAAAAACAGCTGATGTGCGCTGTTTTTTTGCGGCTTTACAGACCCAGGGAACGGAGCCTCACAGAGGAGACTCTAGCGGCGCCGGCGGAGCCACCGGAAGTCTGGGTTTTCTTTTGTTTTACCCTGTACTCACTCTGGGAAGTCGGGGGGGAGGGTTAGGGAGGGTTTATAATTTTATATATGATGTTTTCTCAACTGTAATTGGGGAGGATGTAAGAATATGTAATTACTGTCATTAAGGGGTTGCTCGGGTGGCCTCTGGGCACCACATCTGTTGGAAAGAGGAAGGAGGAGTGAAGGCTGATGTAAGTGGAAGTTGATAAGAAGGGGGAAGAGTGGGATGGAGATAGGGAAGGAGGGAGGAAAGTAGAAAGAAAGTAGAAAGTTGGTAAGAGGGGGGATGAGTAGTAGAGAAGGAGGGAGGAAAGTAGGTAGTTAGTTGGTAAGTGAGGGGGGAAGGTTAGGGTCGGGGGGGATGTGGTGGTGGGGGTACCGAGCAGTAATGTTAATTGTGTGGTATGATTATTTTCAGTTGAGTTATTAGTATTAGATGTATTGAAAAATGTATTTATGTTTTGTTTATGGATGATTGTTTATTTTAACACTATGATTTGATTTGAGCAGTTTTTTCTTTCTGTAAAAATTAAAAAATTAATAAAATATATTTTCAAAAAAAAATGGAGAAACCTCAGTCACAATTAAACTGTACACTTATATTGGAAAAGATCTAAAAGGCTACTGCAGAAATATGTGCTACAATGAAAAAGTTTACTACAGAACTAAGATCCAGAAATTTCACTTCAAATGTTCAAATGGATGTCCAGGCTACATCTGACTATGGTGTAAATCAAATATATTAGAAGAGGAATCAACAGAGATAAAAGAGGAACTTATTCTATCTTACAAACCTTCCATCTGCAACTTTGAGGAACAGAAGAAGCAAAGACTGAGATTTCAAACTACAAAGCAACGACGCTTCAAGGAGGAGAGAAATAGATGTCTAATGCAGAGGATGGGATTTCTATTATTTCAAAGGCTATTGCAAGCAAAAAAGATAGATCCACTGGCTGAAAGGGAAGCGTCCCTATGGAAACCTGTCTGACACAGGAAAAAAACCAGAATTAGACTGAAAAGAGAAATCTAAAATTATGTAATGGATTAAAAGGCAATGTTGAATTTATGGTTTGTTTTAAGGATTATGATTTTAGATTTAGAAGCAAGAAAAATATAAACATATATACATGAGGGTGATTTTTAGAACAGATATTTTAAATAGATTAAGAATACTTTTTGGAATATTAGATATATTTTGATGAAAATTATGTATTGGAATTTTAAAAATGTTGATTTTTTAGATTGGGATAGTTTTAATAATTAATGGAGCGTCTTAACTTAGATGATTTTCTTTGTACAATAACATAGATGTGATAAGGTATGATAATCAATTGGATGAAATTTGAAGTTTGTGTAATGAATTGAAGTGAATTAAGGTTTAACATTATTTTTTAACTAAGATAGCGATTGTGTAATGGAAGAAGAAATAAATGAGATTGATGATAAAAGGAGGGATGAGAGAAATTAAGAACTAGAATACATCTGGAAGGGATGCCTGAATTGATAACTTGTTGATTTAAAGTTAAATTTGATTTTGGTAATTGTAAACTGATAAAGTTTTAAAACAGGTTTAGTAGTAACAGAAATTTAATTTAGAAATGGAATATTTTAAATGTATTATGTTATTTGAGGGAAATAGAAAGGAGACAGTGAATGTATTAAGTTGAGTTATTTATTTATGTTTTTACTTTTGAATGTCTGATTACACAAACACCACGGTGTGTCCTGAGTACTTTTTTTAAAAAAATTAAAAAACCAATAAAATATTTTTAAAAAATAAAATAAAAATAAAGTCAGGTCAAATAAAGTATTCACAAAAGTAGAATTGGTAAAGCTGCAAAGGTGTTCCCCAGGGCAAAGACATAAATGTGTGTGTGTGTGTGTGTGTGTGTGTGTGTGTGTGTGTGTGTGTGTGTGTTTTCTGAGGTTTTCACGGGTATTTGTATGTAAGTCTTTGGTTATTCGGGTTTTCTCCCACGTAAAATTGGAAGTGTCTTGGCGACGTTTCGACGAAGTCCCATTCGTCATCTTCAGGCTGGTGTTTTCAGCTTCGTGCTTCTAGGAGCAATGTGTGGTTGTAGCTGTTTCTTCCTTTTAACTGCCAGTGGGGGTATGAACTGATTGGGTGGGAGCTTGGCTGTGTTCTGATTGGGTGGAGGTGTGATCTGATTGGTTAGAGGCTTGGCTGTGCTCTGATTGGATGGGGGCTTGGCTGTGCTCTGATTGGATGGGGGCTTGGCTGTGCTCTGATTGGATGGGGGAGTGTTCTGTTTGGGTGGGGGCTTTATTGTGCTCAGGTTAGTCTGAGTTGCAGGGGGATTTGAGATGGTGAGCTGCCTTGCTGTTTGGCTTCGCGTTCGTGGTCATGCCTCATCTTCATGGTGGGTGTCAGTTTGCTTCATGTATGGATTGGAGGGTTTTAAAGTGGCTAATGATGCAGCTGTGGTCTGGCTTCTGGTTTGTGGTCGTGCCTCATCATCGGTGTGGGTTTGGGTTTGCTTTCTACATGGATGTGTGGTGGTGACTTCCTGTGTGGTTTTCGTGAGTGTGGGTCTGGTGTCATTCTTTGTGTTAGGGACTCGTTTGTCAATAAGGGCGAGTTTCCAAATGGCTGGTAGGTGGGAGGTATAATCTCATTTATTCATGTTGTGTGGGCGTTTTTCTATCTCGATGGCTTCTCTGATTATTCTGTTATTAAAGTGTTCAATTTTGGCAATAGTTCTGGTCTTTTTAAAGTCAATTTCATGTCCTGTGGCTTTAAGGTATTGGACCAGGGAAGAAGTTGGTTCTTCTTTTTTTGACTGAGTTTTTGTGTTCTTCAATGCGTGCACTTATTCTTCTGTTGGTTTGTCCGATGTATGTGGTAGGGCAAGCAGTACATGGGATTTCATATACTCCTTGGTTTTCTAACTCAATTTTGTCTTTGGGGTTTCTTACCTAGGATGGTGGATATTTTTCTGTTTGTGCAGAATGCTGTCTTGATGTTATGTTTGTGGAGGATCTTGCTCTCACTAATGTACTAACATCCAATGGATTCCAAAGAAATAAGATTTCCAACCTAATCCAAAAAGAAACCCCCACTAAAATCCAAGACAGAGAACAAGAAAACGACAAAGCCCTCCTCCCTTATTGTTGTAATATGTTGTGATACATGAGGCTTGGATGGGCTTGCAACAAAAAGACTGTACCATGTGACTTTACCATGCTGTTTGGAGCAATAGGAAATGGAGGCGGAGCCAAGAGATGGAGTCCATTGACCACATGCCCTGGAACAAAGGACTTGCCATATGGCCTGGGACAGGAAATGAGGGAGGGGCCAACAGGTGGATGGACAGTTGTACCAAGATTTGAATCCATTGGCCACAGGGTGGCCCTGCAGTGTAGCCTTGTCATTGGCTACAGAGTATAACATTGTCATTGGCTGTTTGTAACCATGTGATGCATTGTGTAACCACCCACTGTAACATTCAATAAATAGGGGAGGCAGCCTTTTGTCACCAGTTGCTTCACCCAGAGAAATGTGATCAGCATGTGTCTCTTAATTCGGCGATCGTGAAGGACCCGCCATTGATTGGGGTGCTATGGGGTGCCCCAGATCAGAATTGAAGGCTTGCCTGCGGAGGGCCAAGCGTCAAGTGGTGAACCCTGACGTGATTTAATTCGAAGTCACGTCCTTCTGACATCTCACTACCTACCTCGCCTAATAAGGCCCCTTCTTTAAGTAAGTATGAGACAGAAGCTTTGCTTAGCTTAGTCAGGAGAGCAAATTATGTTCAGAAACTTAATTAGACTGTTTTCCCTGTCACTCAGAAAGAATTGTATCTTTTATTGGCTTTTTTGAGAAAATTTTATCCCTCCTAACTGGGGGAGGGGCAAATTAGACCTCGCCACATGGCAATAGGCATCTGGCCCCATTGCGGAGAGCCTCGCCAGATTTAATATCTGGCCCCATTGCTGAGCCTCGCCAGATTTCCTAGATGTTAATAGGTATCTGGCTCAATTGCGGAGAGCCTCGCCAGATTTCCTAGCCCATGACAGGCTGTAATTGTCCATGCTGACATTACACTATGCAAAAACAGAGCAAGCTAAATTGGCTAATTCTCAGGCTTTCAAAGCAAGCCCTGAGAGACAAAAAATCTTACGATCTGACTCTAAATTTGCCCCACTGGAGGAACAAACCTGGCGTTTCTTCAGCAAGAAACCCCCCCCCTGTGAGTATGTGGGTGGAATTCTCCAAGGATCAAAGGGGGGAGGGCTTGATGTTAATTGTTAGAACCTTAATTATGCAACTAACAAAGTTCACAATTTGCCTTCGCGTAAGGAGTTTAAAAGTATTATTGTTGTTTGTTTGGGATTGTCTCTTTTACATCTAAAAGGGACCACAAAAAATTGCTGATTGGATTAAAATTGGCTTATGGAGGAGCTCTGCTTCTTCCCAAATTCTCTTTACGTGAAAGAATTGTTTGCATGGCTATTTCAAAAGGCTATCTGCCTTCCTTTTCTGCTCCTGTAGCTATTGGCTTGCAGGATTCTCTCTTGTTTCTCCAGCTCTGTCTCCTAAAAAATCTTTTCTCCCTCTGACTCAGCATGTTTTTCTGGCCGTCGTTTTCTCTCTATGACTCATTTTGTGTATTCAAACAAAGATGCTAATCTCCTACTTCTTCTGACTCAGAAAATGCTTTCCTATGCTAATTCAGTCTTCTCTCTCTGTATCTTTCAACTTGTTAAAAAATCTGTAAGCCTGTTGTTTCTGTTTCCTTATAAAAAAAATGGGAAAATACTTCCTGGTAATCCATTGATTTAATAATGCCTTGCTTACTGTTGAGAAAAAACAAAACCTTTTCCTTTGCAGCAGAGCCGTTTTCCCCCCACCCCCCTTCTTTTCTCCCTTTGTAGGTTTCCAGAGGTTTATTTGAAGACTGTTTGTCACCTGAAGACCATAAATGGGCAAGTTTAAAAAAAAACTGGAAAAACCAGTCTTCCTGCTTTCCAAGGAACAAAAGGGTGGCTGTGATCTCATCTTCCCATCTACAAAAACTGGTCTTCCCTGGTTTCCAAGGAAACTGGATGGCTGTAAACGGAGACTCAAATTACATTTGAATTGGAATTCCCTTCTCTTTGAATCTGTTCCCCCCCTCCTCTCTCTCACCCCCCTTCCTTTGGTCATCTTGCTTAATAAACCATAGCTTCTTTTCTTTATTATGATTTCTTTGCCAATTCTACCTTTCTGATTCTCTGCCAAATTTGTCTTTTCTCATTTCTCCTTGCCTATCTTGAATTTTATATTTCCTAGTCTTAATGAATTTTAATTTTGTCTCTTTCTTATTTCTTTTTGATGATTTAAATTTTGTGACAAATCATTGCTGCTTTGCATTTTTTTGTCTCTCACCATGCTAAGTTGCTGAATGCATTCAATTGTTGGATACATGTCAGCACAGAACAAACACAGAAGCAAACGTGTATGCCTTCATAGCGTGCCTATGAATGAAATCTCTCAATCTCTCTCTTTAACTTTGAATCCTTCTTTACTTTGTGTTAACAACACCTTTCTAGGTATTTGGCAATCTTGTAACAACTATCCCTTGCAGCTAGATTATAAAGCTAGATAATGAGACAAAGAATGACAACAACATGTGCTGATTCTGTTCCCTTGTTTGATTTTGGTGAAAACTTTGAAACTTTGTACAACTTCTCAGAATACAATGCTCTCACATCTGATAAAGATTAGATCTTATGTGGAAAAAATGACAACACACACAACATTACTGCCACAATTGCTCACATGGAAAATATGGTACAAAACAATCCTTTATCACAAGAAACTGTATGCCTTGTTTGATTGACAGTTATTTTCCTGACTACCTAATGCTGGGTGGCTCAAGGAATTGGGTTCTCAATATCATAATGTTTTTAGTATTTTGTGTAACAATCTGTTGCTATGTACAAATGTATTTCTCCCCTGTTGAACCTGTGTAAAACCTGTGTAAGCCTCCCTTTTCTAACCATCTCCTGTAAAAGAGCCAAGAACCAACTCCTGCCTCTTATGAATGGACAGAGATGTTTCTATGATGGCTGAGGACTGGACAGATGACAGCTTATGTGCCTAGGATCGTGTACAGAACTGGATGGTGCATAGGTGGATCAACCCACAGCTGCTAAAAATAAAATAAAAAAAGTTGATATGTTGTAATATGTTGTGATACATGAGGCTTGGATGGGCTTGCAACAAAAAGACTGTACCATGTGACTTTACCATGCTGTTTGGAGCAACAGGAAATGGAGGCGGAGCCAAGAGATGGAGTCCATTGACCACATGCCCTGGAACAAAGGACTTGCCATATGGCCTGGGACAGGAAATGAGGGAGGGGCCAACAGGTGGATGGACAGTTGTACCAAGATTTGAATCCATTGGCCACAGGGTGGCCCTGCAGTGTAGCCTTGTCATTGGCTACAGAGTATAACATTGTCATTGGCTGTTTGTAACCATGTGATGCATTGTGTAACCACCCACTGTAACATTCAATAAATAGGGGAGGCAGCCTTTTGTCACCAGTTGCTTCACCCAGAGAAATGTGATCAGCATGTGTCTCTTAATTCGGCGATCGTGAAGGACCCGCCATTGATTGGGGTGCTATGGGGTGCCCCAGATCAGAATTGAAGGCTTGCCTGCGCCGCCATTGATTGGGGTGCTATGGGGTGCCCCAGATCAGAATTGAAGGCTTGCCTGCGGAGGGCCAAGCTTCACCTTATACCACAGACAGAATCAGTAAGATCCTTCACAAAAATAACATCAAGACAGCATCCTTCATAAGTTATTTCTTATGAGTAAACGTTCTTCTAAAAATTCAACTGATATAAAAAAATCAGTGTTGGAATGGAGAAGAAGACTTTTCATTCCATGCCATGGCACAAAAGAACAGGAGCTCAGGAAAATGACTTCATAGCAGTTGGATGCCTACCCAAAAACATTCACTTTTGTAAACAAGCTGCATTAGTTAGCCAGTAGGATGAATTTATTTCAGTTTGAGCACTGGATAAGCAAACAGAAAGCCCAATGTTTATGGCATCTCCTGTTTGGCTAATCATTTTTGTGCAAGACAATCAAGGCTGCTAAATTGTGATCTGTGATTTTGCTGCCTTCCTTGCTCTTCTTTATACAAAAAGAGCAATTGGATTATTTAATGCATGGAATAAAAAGAGCCTTAAATTCAAGACACTGGGTTCATTTTTCTCCCTTTCAATTTTTTACTCTCAATTATTTAAACTTTCAAGAGTTAAACAGCAAAGAAATATGCATACATGAAACTAAATGTTTAAGAACTGGCATACAACCCAGGGCTAAAATGAAGAAAAATTCAGCTATGATCACTTCATCTAACACAAATTGTGCAGAGACACTTCAGCATGTCTCTCACTGCCCATCCGACATATTATCAATCTTTTTTTTTTAGAAGTCATTCATCCTCTACGCTGATTTCTTTAAAGGGCCAGGGAAAGACATTTCATCTGTATTTTCCCTGGCTTCTAATTTCTGGCATTTTTTGAGAGTGGGGTGCTTAAATAAAGTGTTGAAGTGCTACCATTAATCACTATGGTTTTGTTTGTTTGTTGTCATTATTTTTATTTTCAGGAGAGTGTGTAATAGAAAACCACCCTGAAGATTAAAATAGCGGTATATTTTAGAGGAACAATTCTTCAGATGTTTTCAAATAATCTGGTGGGATTACAGTTAGCAGTGGACACTGCCCATTGTTTCCCCTTTATAGCAACTATGGTTTGGGAAATGTTTCTTGTTTTATTTTATTTCAAGTATTTGAACTTTCCTTAAAATTCCTCAGATGTTTCGCCCAGGTAGGAATTCCAAATTAGCCATAGGTAAAAAGGGTTGGTAACTATTAATAGCATGATTTGCCATGCTATAAAAATAAACAATTTAGTGTTTTATATAGCATGATAGAATTGTCAAGAGTTGCCATCTGCTTTCTGGGTCTGTGAAAAACAAGGACAATTTGGGAGTTGAGAGTAACATGGTTTGAATTGTTGAAAGAAAGGAGCTGCCTGACTTATCTCAATAAAGAGATGAAGGTGACCTAGAACAGGATCCAGTATTGTTGCAGAAAGTCCTCTTAGATTCAGGATGGACTTTTGAGACTGGCCACTGTGCCCCAGAGCCATACAAACTGAAAGACTTCCAGGATATATAGTACAAGAGACTCTAGTTTGGTCCTCACAATATTGCTGACATATACATTGAAACTATGCAGCTTGGAGAACTTTTGAGGGTCACAGCACTGCTTAGCACTTGCCAAAAGCTCTTACCATGGAGGAGATACTGCCCTCTTCATCTGAATTTATTTATTTATTTGACTTATATGCCACCCTTCTCCCAAGACTCAGGGCGGCTCACAGAGCTTATGAAAAGTACTAAAGATGTACTGTTTCTTCAAGACCACAGTTGGGTGGATGTGAACATTTCCTCTTTGGCACTGGTTAAACTTTGACAGAAGTAGGAACTGGCTAGTCACATGCTTTCAACTATGTCAGGAACATTTCCTGTCCACAAGAGCAAGATGCTTTTTTCTTCAGAACATTTTACCAAAAGGACCAATAAGTCTCCAGACAGAACAGCCTGGGCAAGATAGCCTGCAATATGAACTGAAGCTTCCTTGCCTGACAAGTGGTAGGGAAGAAGATTCCTCTCCTATCAATCTTATTTTGTAGTAAAGTTCTGCAAGAGAAGAAAGAGAAGAGCAAGGTGAAACCTAATGGTTGTTTTACTCATAGAATGAGTGGATTACAATAGTTTTGAGGAAACACTTTGTTTAAAAATTTATCAAAGTGAAGACTCTTCTGAACTTTGCGATGCCCTACTAGATCCACATTTATGTAAAATCCCACTGAGAAATTTCTCAGTGATTATTCTTCTAAAGAAATCCTTTCCTGCTTCTTCGTTTAAACAACATTGTATCTTTAGACAAGCTCGGTAGCAGTATAGGGTGTTGTGACCCATGCAAAGAAAGTTGCTTTTTGCTGTTCTTGATTTTCCTCACTCTAATTCAACCAAGCATCATTTTTTAGAGAGCCTCAAGGTTTAATTCCATAGTGGCATCGTGGAATTGTGATGCTTTTCAGTGGTCAATTATTCTTGGAATTTAATGTTCAGTTTTCCCAACTTGGCATACGTGAAAAGTGCATAGACAGTTGTTATCATCACAGTCTTTCACTAATAGCTACTGGAAATTGTAATCTGAAAAACAAATCCAAAGGGGCAATATTTAATATAACAAATAGTGTTGTTGCTGGGCCTGGAAAGAAAATACTTGATTAAAGATCTGATGCATTCAAAAACTTTTCCTGACAAGATTTTAGTAAAATGCAGCATTCAGGAGAGTCTATTTACTGTAAAGATTTTAGGCTATTTCCAGTAAATAAGGATGGATATGATATAAAAGGATGGCCCCTCCACCTAAATCGAACGTGTCATAAACTAAAGTTGAGAACAAAAATGATTCTTCATGAAGAAAAGACAATAAATTCAGATTTAATAGAAAACATGTATTTCTGATATGAACTTGAGTACAGAATCACCTTTTTCTCTAATCTGTGTTCCACATTTTGCCCATCATAATTGCAGGTTACTTTTCTCAACCTAATCTATTCCACAGAGTTGTTATGAGGATGGATGAATGGATGGACACATGCATACATGGATATATAGGCAGGTAATAGGTAGTACCGGTAGTTACATAAGTAGAGTGAGAGGCACAAAAAAAAAACATAATTTTAGTTACATCATGAATTTAATGGGGGAACTACAGCATATAAATGTTAGGAACAAAAAGAGATTCGAAAAGGCAATATTACACAAATGAATACGTGCTGCATAGAAAATATGATACATAAAAAACTTCAGCATATGAATTCAAGCGTTTTTAAATTATTATTTTATTAGCCAACCATGGGTAAACAGCATTCAAAATTCCTTGTAAGATGAAAGAAAGGGCTCATTTTCCCTCATTTATATGAACTACTATAAATATTGTATAGTTTCTAAAATTTCTGAATATAAACTGGAGTAGAAAAAATTTTTTTTTACTGGTTGCCAACCGAAGATAAAAATGCTTCTGAGAGATTCATATTCTATTATTTATCTTTAATCCTTATATAACATACATACATCGTAAAACATACAGATCCTTTATATATCTGTAGCATATTCTTATTAATAGGTTGAACTATGTCTTCTCTCCCCATCATGCTTAATACAGGCTGCTTATTGTAAGTACATTTTCAGATTTTTCATAATAATTATCATGGGAGAGAGTCTTTCAATGCTCTATTGAGGTTGAGAGCTATGCTAGCAGTATAGTATTCTACCAGAAGAGTCACTCCTGCCAGATAGATATTAGTGGATGAATCAGACTAGGTCTATCCACCAACCCATTTAAAATGGTAAGAAACCATGAAAATAATTGCTCGGTCAGCAAGGACCATGTCACATATTAGAGTTCCTGGGCATTTGTTGACATGTGGGAAAAAGGACTTAGCAGCTAGGACTGGGCAACCAGGGCTTAGCCTTGTAGAATTACTAAAAGCAACAATCTTGGACAAAAGTATATTGTATCTGAAATTACACCATTATGGCTTGCTATTATAAACCAAAACCCAAGCAGGATTATTTAAATGTATGTTTGAACACTGGAAAAGAATTTATCTAGACTCAAATATCATTGAACAATGACTAGTAGATCAAAGGAGATTCATTATCAGAAATAAAATGTTCAGGGAAGCAGAAAAGGAACATTCGGGGGAAAAATGTGAAAATGGAAAACCCAAAACTAATTGAAGAATAGTAGAGGAAATCCAGATAACAACTGGAAATATAAATAGAAACAACTGTAAAACTAGTTGAAAATCAGCAGGTTAAAATGCTGTGGGATTTTCAAATACAGACTGATAAAGTCTTGGCTCATAATATACTAGATGTAACTATGTTTGAAAAAAAGAAAGTGTGGATAATTTATTTGGCAATAGCCAGAGATAGTAGAATAGAAGACAAAAAATTGGAGAAGATCACATTGTATCAAGAGTTGAAAGTCAAAACTGAAAGACCGATCATGGGTATCCAGGTGATTATCAGTATACTGAGTGCCATATCAAAAAAAAAAAATGGAGGTCACTTAGAAAATCTGTGCATTGACAAAAATTTCCATCTGCCAATTACACCATCTAGAGCCCCTTTTTGAGGAGAATGGGCAGACTAGAATTATGAAATATAAATAAATACAGGTAGCCCTTGACTTATACATTATGACATCCTAGATTCTTGAGAAGAACTCAGTGCATATGAAGGCCAACAGTAGCTAAAGAACCAGCAGTTGTGACTTTACATTGTTGTGAACAGATAATAATATAGCTGAGGGTGTGACCAGCCATAATAATATATTCCATTTGCTGTGACATCCATATGCTAGCATTCATTTCATTAAATTCTAAAAGACTAATTAAAAATGACTCTAATTTTCCTTAGTATATTTAATTTGGTACAGCCAAATGGCCATGACATGGTTTTGCCAGTAATAACAAAAGGATACTATTGATTCTTACAAAACACTTGTTTAATTCTGATTTAATTCTGACCTTGTTTAATTCTGACATTTGTTTAATTCTGAGTTAAGCATCTGTGCATTTCATTGTGTGAAAAGTGCAGTATTGACTTCACCTTTTGAATACCACCAGAACCCATTCCAAAGGAAGGTCCCTCTTCTTTTCTACTTTTCCCACTTCCCTTTTATTTGTTGCAAGAGTCCTCTTGAAAATCCTCCAGAGGAGTAAAGGGGTTGTATCTCACCCGACCACATCCATAAATTCAATGCATCTATCCCAGATTTCTACCTTAAAAAATAATACAAAAGAACATTTCTCTGGCCCTTGTAGAGTTCCAAAATGTTCTACACAATCACTTACTAAGAAAGCAACCTTTTATGACTTTTAATATACAAGTCAATGAAGTCAAAGAAATAACTGCTGTTGCTGTTGGTGGTTGTGGTGGTGATTTAGCTGTGCTTAAAATTCTTAGAATTGTGTGAGAGTAACCAACAAGCTATGTAGAGATAGAGGTCATGTAGAGGCCATGTGCAGCACACTGCCATGGCTCAAATACCTACATGATCTCACGTACATGATCTCACCAAGTTCACACCACCAGGATGTTGCAGAACACTGCCCCTGGCTGGTGCCCCCTGGCTGGTATATTCTTAAGGATTGGCGAGGAGAATCCACCAATAAAAATGCTGTTGCTATTTTATCTTATGCTGCTTATAAAAACTGTATAAAAGCAATAAACACTGCAAAGGCAGTCAGACATCTTTGCACATGCAATGACTGGTCTCTGATTCCATCAAAGCTATGCATTCATATATCAACATTCATATATCAACAGAAGACTTGTAAAAACTAGAAATCTATTGAAGTAGAGATCTATATTGATACTTGCAACTCTAGGCACTGCAGTCTCAACACTTGTGAAAGTTACCAAGTTGGGTAATATTTCATATGCAGTCTTCTTTGTTAACTGGATCTTCCACATTTTTCACACTTAGGGACTAAAAATAATGCATGGAAGGACAGCAGTTTCCTGTGGTTTTGTTTTGTATTATCATGTTACATATGTCAATGCTGCAAATATTGTATATTCTTGCTTTGACAATATGCAGAACTGTCTGGTATTTTTGGGGTTAATACAGAGCAGATGGGGGTGGGAGCAAAGCACGGGGAAAGAAAGAGGAAGAAAACCTTTGACTTTCACACTAATTGGATAACGTGAGATATGACAGCTAATTTAGAGAGGGAACATGCTGATAAAACTAAACTGCTCAGAGGAAGAGAACTTAGATCTTAGCATAATCCTCCGTTATGCCTGTGCCGACATTTTGTAACATTAAAAGACTTTTAGGAAAATAAAGGCCTGGAAGTTCTTTGAAGTGTTTCATTAGCCAGAACCATAACAACATGCTAAGATCTAAGTTCTCTTTCTCTGAGCAGTTTAATTATCAGCATGTTCCCCCCCCCTAAATTAGCTGTCATATCTCACGTTATCCAATTAGTGTGAAGGTCAAAGGTTTCCTTCCACTTTCTTTCCCCGCACTTTGCTCCCACCCCCATCTGCTCTGTATTAACCCCCAAAATACCAGACAGTTCTGCATATTGTCAAAGCAAGAATATACAATATTTGCAGCATTGACAGCATACATATGCAATATATCCTTAAAAATAAGATAGTGGTGTTTTTTATTTTTATTTCAATGGAACTGATTCCTGGATAAGTGTAAATCAATTTTTACAGCCTTTATTGTCATGGAAGAATAAACTTCAGAAATGTTGCTTAAGTATCAATTATATTTGGAGAGGTGTATTTATGTTTACAGAGTTTGACCAATTTACAGTACACACTTTCCTGAAATGAATAAGTATCTAATAATAAAATGATAATTTATGAGGGAGTTTATGGAAGCTTGTGAAAGCTAAGTATAATGGAAAATTAATTCTTTGTACTAAATAACTAGGATATTTGATATTTCATTAAAATTAATGATGCCAATGAACAAGGGATATCCAAAGTTCAAATATGTACACACATACAGTATTACATTATTTAATTTCTGACATGAAATGAGAAGAAAGCTTTTTTGCCTTTAGTTTAATCCTCTGCAATACATCAATACCAAATCTAGGTCAAGACAGTCAATCCAACCAAATCAGCCACTATCAGATATTATTGCATTCAATAAGAAGTAATAGAAAGGTCAGAATTAACTATCCCATCAAAATCAATGAAATGTAACAGTGCTTAACTTTATTGCATCCAAAGTATTTTAAACAGATTCTTAAAAAAAGAAATATTGAGAAAAATGTATCATAAGCATTTATAAGTTCAAATTTCAGTTTTTCAAGAGGGAAAAATCCATAATGATTAAACACATAGTTAGAAATTTTGGCTCTGAGAAACCTGGCTTAAAAAATTGGGTTGACAAGACTGGACTGAAGAGACTGGAGTTAAGAGTTAGAGAGAAGATCTAGGAAGGACATTGAGAAGAGAGGAACATACAGGGTTATCCTAATTCCAGACATGTAGCACAGGCCTCCATAAGAAGAGTGAAACTATATATCAGTGGTGGCGAACCTATCGCACGGGTGCCAGAGGTGGCACTCAGAGCCCTCTCTGTGGGCACGTGCACTGTCACCCCAGTTCTAGGCCTTCATCTGGGTTTTATAAAACCTTTTCGCTTTAGGCCTCCACCACCATGTGCAAAAAAAAAAAGTTCAATCAATCAGTCAATTTCAATTTCTCGTGGGAAAAAATCTTGTAAAGTTGGAATGGATTGATTGAACTTTTTAGTCCGCTCAGTCTGCCGTTGCCACTGCAGCCATGCCCAGCCAATGGGCCACACCCAGCCAATGGGCCACACCCACCCGGCACCTGATGATGCATAAGTGGGTTTTGGGTTGCAGTTTGGGCACTCGGTCTCTAAAAGGTTCGCCATCACTGCTATATATTCTGCCGAATCTATTATGATGAAAGGGAAATTGAGAACAAAGATGTTCATAAGTTAAATCAGAGGTGGACATATCACTCACAAATTCTTCTTTTTTCTGATCCTGAAACTTCTCTCAAGTATGATTGCTAAAAATCAGAAGCCCTGCTTCCTGTCATTGTGAGCTAGAAAATACATTGAAACTATTGTGGCAATTCTGAAGTAGGCTTATTACAACTTTCAAAAGTCTTCAAGACCCCAGGGAATGGGAAGCAAAATCTTGGTTTTGCCAGAACATACTGTATAGTATAGCCAAGATTCTTTGCAAGATCAGCCATATCACTGAGGGTCTCAGAGTTCCCAGGTCATTCAAGTGACTCTGGTCAAGCAAATTTATCTCAACAAGTACCTTTGAATAGTATCCCTTTAAAGATAAATTGCATAGAAACTTGTTTTAAAATACATTAATTGGCAGTGCAAGGGCCTCATTACTAACATTTCTTTGAAGATTTGAATGTACTGAAATGGCATCTAATATATAGAATATGTCAAGCATTTGGTATCATTATCACTTTGGGGGATGTTAAATTGTTCTGATATTCTGCCAAATTGTAAATCACTTTTGAAACAAAGATGTCTCTTAAACCTTTCATTTAGCACAAATCAATCACTGAGCTGAGCAGAGATTGGTCAAGAAACCTGTGTTGCTATGCAAAAAATGGTAATGTCAGTTTCTCAGCAGGATGAGCAGAATTTCAGCACTAAGTCTTCATAATAACATACTAATCCTAGGGTCTTTATTGACAAATGAGTCTATTATTAAGGAAATGTGGGAAGTTAATTATCTCTTCTTCAGGCTTATATGTGGAGTGCCTTGCAGTTAACCTTTTTTAAGAAATGATAGTGCTTACCTTAGGAGGAGGCAGTGTAAGTTTCCTCAAGCAAATTATATTACATTATAGTTTTTTTACCCTTAATATCCATCCTATTAAGTGGCAGTGTCTGCTTATTTTTGCACTATATTTACCTAATCCCTGTAGAGAAGCTCATCAGTATATGATGTAATTTGGAAGGGGGAGATTTTTCCTAGATTAGGAGGGCTTTCAATCAATCATTCAAGTCTGGGCACCTCACAACTTGACTACTGCAATATGATGTACATGCTGTATATGACTGTGAAGACCACGTGGAACCTTCATCTGGTTCAGAATGCAGCGATGCAGGCACTAAAAAATATGCCTCGGTATAACACCTCTGCTTTGAAAAATATATTGGTTCACAGTTTGCTACCAGGTATGGTGCTGGTCACTACTTTATGACATAGGAACTAGTAACTTGAAAGACCACCTATCTCCCATAGTATCTAGCCAGTCACTCTGGGTTCCTTTAATTAAACAGTGCCATCTATTAGGACTCCAGAAGCATGCCATTTTTTTTTAGCAGTACCTGCCGTCTGGAATGACGTTTCCCTAAATTCGGACAGCCCCCATCTGGTTGGTGTTTCATAGGGTCTTGAACTGAATCTGGCTTCCCCCATTGGCTTTGCTTGTTAGAAGTCAACTGTAGGAGAAGAGCAGGCAGAGCTGGGAGGGTGGAGTTAAGCGTGTCATCAGCTTAGAGTTGTTACATTGCCACAAATGGTCCAAATCCAACCTCTCTTGAATTCTGTTGATCCCTATCTGGTGCTAATTTTGGCACTGAACTTTAGTTGAATAGATTTTTGTATAAAGGCTTGAGTAATACATCTGGGAACTGCAACTTCATGTATGAACCTGATTCTTTGTGCCTGATATCAACTGGGAAGCCCACAAATGGCAATCACATGACCCAGGGATGCTGCAACCATCCTAAATACATGTCAATTGCCAACTTTGATCATGTGACTATGCAGATGCTATGAACGTAGTAAGTGCAAAGTGTTGTAAGTCACTTTTTTCAGTACCATTGTACTTCAAACTGCCACTAAATCAATGGTTCTAAGTCAAGGACTACCTGTATAAAATAGAATTTGGAAAGTCTGATGGAGTTCTTCTCTTCCTCTTCTGAAGCTAAACAGACTAAAGGTGGGATTATCCTGAGTTTCTTTCTCAACACTTTCTTCTTTCCTTGAACTGTCTCTTATCTTGCCTTAACTATTTTTGAGTATTGTCTTCACAGTTCTGTATGCACACCTGTGATATAATCTGAAAAACACAAATAACTATATCTCCTATAAGCTTGAGGAATGAACGGAGAAGAAAATGTATTTTTCTCCTTGTTGCTTGTGTGCCACTGTAATTCCTCTCCCTTCCAGTGGATAGAATGGATTGCTAACTTCTTGGACAGAACCATTTACTTTTCTTAGCAGGAATGTATATCATTTTTAATTTATTTATGCAACTTACACACTACTTCAATTTTCATGAACTTTGCAGATACTAAAATAGTAATAAGAAAAAAAATACATGTTAAAACTTCAATAATAAAAATGTAATATGGAATAAGAGAAATATTTAAACATACAATATAGAAATTGTTGCGTTCCCATATTCTGGGATGCCTTTTCTGTGATAGCATGTGTCATTTTTGGAATGTTCACTCATGAAATTAATTAAGATTTTTTTCCCTGCTGCTCTGTAGAATTATTATACAGTTGCTGTTTCTCAATCCAAGAAAAAGTGCTTGTGACTCATGTTTAATGTCTTCTAGATATTGCTTTTGGAACTAATTCACCTATTCCTTGGTGATCACTTGCATCCTTATTGCTTAGATTTATTCTAAGATTTATTTGTAGCTCATTCTAAATTGAATCACTGCCTCTGTACTTTAATCGGCACCCAATTTATCTCTTGCTCATTCCCTTCCTGCTCCCAAGAGCACTCCTACATGAAAAAATGTGTTTTTGTACAGCTCAACTGGATGAAGTCCAAAGGTCTAGGCTTATAAACACAAATGGGTGGAAAAAGAATGGATTTTATAAGAACCAATCTATCTATTAGAAAGAATGAAATGTAGTTTGCGATGTACAGATTTTGAAAATTACTGATTGCATTTTTAATATATCCACAAATAGGCATATCAAATATAAAAGATAAAAATTCTCCAATTTGCTACCTACTTTGAATAAACAAAATCCTAAATCCTTTTTCTTTCTACACTAACATTCAAAATAATTTGCATAAATACTCTGATTAAGCACTGAATATACTGAGCAGAAGATTAAATAGAATTTCTTGGTGGTGTCCTACTTTGATTTTTTATGTCTGGAAAGGAAAAGATAAGTGATTTGATTTTACCAATGTGAAAAAAAAATAGTAGCATAAGTCCTTAAATTAGTGTTCTATTTCCCTGAGGAATTACTTTCTTCAAAGGTAGAATTCCTAACTCAATAGTACATTTTATTACACAAATAAACAAATCATGTTGTAAGCACCCCATCTCTATGTGCCTTTGATTTCACTGCTTTTATTGTTTGCATTTACCTAGTGTCAGACAGATAAATTCTCTATTTTTCCCCCTTATCTATTCTAAAACAGTTTGCTTTCAAAATTATTTAAAAGGAAAAGAGAATTATAAAAATGTCTCAAGGATGGAGCTTGTCATCACTGCACTTATCCACTTTGACTGGAATGTCAAAGAATTTGTGTAACTACCTGGATTTTATTGTACAGAGTTTCTTCGTTTCTAATATTCAATTAAATCCCATGGGATGACTGACATCACAAGGGAATTCCTTCCCTTGGTGTTTTCCCAGATTATTTTCAGCATTAAAGAGGTTCTGCCCATTACAATTGTTGAAAGGTTTTTTGGAGAAATTAAGAAAATATTTTTTGCCTATAGCTTAAGTGTAGAATTTCAAAAAGCCATTTGTGCCCAACTGTACATCCTCAGCATTCTGTGCAGATCACCAGAATATTTGACTCCCCTGCTGGACATGCATGCACACACCAAGAGAGTTATGTCTACTTCAAGATATTAATTAAAATTAATTGACATTATTATGTTTAATTAATCCAGGGTATGCTATTTAACTTCAGAACAAGCCAAATGAGAAGATCTGAATTGGAACCATTGAGGTAGAGCAAATTTAATCCTTCTCTTCAACCTCTGTTCTTTTTTAGGGGGGGGGAGGTATGGAAAACAAAACAAAACAAAAACCACATACAGAAATCCATAAAGGATATTAAATAACTCAGCTGGCACCAATGGATTTTATAAGAACCAATCTATCTATTAGAAAGAATGAAATGTAGTTTGCGATGTACACATTTTGAAAATTGCTGATTACAATTACAAAGATGTTTTCAAGGATGGAGCTTGGCATCATTGCACTTATCTACTTTAACTGGAATGTCAAAGATTTAGTGTAACTACCTGGATTTTATTGTATAGAGTTTCTGATACTTCAATTAAATTCCATGGGATGACATCCACAAGGGAATTCCTTCCCTTGATGTTTTCCAGGATTATTGCCAACATTAAAGGGGTTCTGCTCATATCCAATATCCCTTGATCACAGGGGATATTTATAAGCAAATCAAGGAATACAAAATCTATTAGATTACTTAAAATATATGGAAAAGTCCTAATCTGGATCAACTGTCCCTTGTTTTTGCAAGTAAAGCAAAAGCAAAAAATAAAAATTGGATAAGTCACTTGTTTACAGGCTTGGTGTCATTTGGCTTGCCCCATAATTGCAGTTAACGTCCTCTCTTAAATTTGCAAGTCTTGTGCAGAAGTAACCTTTTCTGAAATAGAACCCCACAGTGCCCTTCTTGTCTCTCATTATGTAGGTCATGCTTTAGGCATGACCCATCATTAATTCAAGCTGACCAAATATTTTTTTCAGAACTTTTGTTTCATGAAGAAAATGTGGATATTATATTTTAAACTATAAATCATATATTGCAGTCCAGCTTCTCTTCTAGTTGCTTTGCTAATAAATATTTTACTGCCACTCAAATGTCATTACTTTTGGTCTCCAAATGCTACTTTGCCAGCAGTAATGCCCCATTTGCATGATGTTTTAATGACCTGCATGCAGCGAACATGATAGCTAGGCATTTAAAGTTAGATAAATGTCTTGAGTAGATTAGAGTTTGAGGGTTTAGTAAGGCAGATAAATGAGCAATAACTAATGGATCTTTTTGTGCTCAAAACACAAAGAGTGTGCCATCATTTATAAGTGACTTCAAACCAGACCTAATCTTTATATCCTACAATGAAGATATTCCTTCATATGTTTATTAATTTAATTGTAAATTAAATCATATCTGGCATCTGTTGTATACCAGACACTATACCCAATTTATGCAAAGTTGCTTTCCTCTTCTGAAATATTCTATCTATAATCTTTTGAGACAGATTCTATCAAGGTGTTTCCACCATGAATTTTAGATTTCAGTTTCACAATAATTTGAAATGGCTTTGTGCCTGTTCATTGTAACCATATGGAAAATAGCTCTCTCCCTCATCCTGGACTCATCTGCAAGATTCCAGCTGTACTAACTAGACAGAATTAAGAAAACGGGGTATAGATTAATACTTAAATTGTTGGACTAAGAGAAGATAGATTTGTTTATCTTCACCAGCCACAAAAATTCACTTGTAACTTTAAACCGGTCACTCTTTTTCTCAGCCTAACATCCCACAACTCAACAAGGTGTTGTTGTAAAAAAAAATATGGAAAGATGCTCTTCTGGAGCACTTTATAGAGAATAATAGAGTTGGACGGTACCTTGGAGGTTTTCTAGTCCAAACCCCTGCTCAAGCAGGAGTTCATACACCATTTCAAATGAGTGACTGTCCAGTCTTTTCTTAAAAGTCTCCAGTGATGAAAGCAAGCTGTTTCACTGGTTAATTGTCCTCACTGTTAGGAAGTTTCTCCTTAGTTCTAGGTTGCTTTGCTCCTTGGTTAGTTTCCATTCATTGTTTCTTGTTTTGCCTTTTGGTGCTTTGGAAAGTAGCTTGACTTCTTTTTTGTGGCAGCCCCTCAAATATTGGAATACTGCTTGAGATCCAGAAGAACAAGTGAATTATAAATTCATAAATTAAAAGAAAATTTGTGAAAGTACAGAAGCAATCTGCCCTAATCCATCTTTACTGGACCTACATATATTTATGTAAATACTTTGAACATAATAAATAAAAAGTTAAAAGAGTGCACATGTTAAAGATCCAGGGACTTAAGTAATAATAATAATATTTTTTATTTTACAGTCACAGACCAAAATGCAAGTGCAACAAAAGAAAACACAAGAAAAATACAATCACAAACAATTAACACCAGAAGCCTTGGCTAAAGGGAATTACAACGTTCTCCTCTAATAGTTACAGCTCTTAAAAGAAATTTAGAAACCTGAGAAGTAATATAAGAAGAGCCATCCCCTAGACAATATAAGACCAAATTACTAACATTAGAACCAGAGGGATCAATTCCAAGGAGAGACAGTAATTTAATTCTGACTGTGTTATACATAGGGCAGTATGATAAGACATGCTCCACAGTTTCAACTTCAGCCCCATCACAGGGGCATAGTCGCTCACTAAACAGGAGCCTCTTGAATCGACCGTCGAGTAGTGCTGAGGGAAAAACAATGAAAAGGGCTAGGGAAAAGACTCTTCTATACTTGGGGATGGTTAGAGTATAGAAATATGAAGCCATCCTCAAGGGACTTAAGTATTTTGTCTATTACTCATTATGGTCATCTACCTGAGCAGTGGTTGTGGTTCTGAAATGGGCCACAGCTCATTTTTTCCCATTATCTATTTTATGTACATTTATCAAACATCAGATGAGTATCTTGTTACTGGCAGGGTATGTGATGTAATTATTATTATTATTATTATTATTATTATTATTATTATTATTATTATTATTATTATTATTATTAT
Source organism: Bothrops alternatus (assembly GCA_034064705.1). NCBI lineage: Eukaryota > Metazoa > Chordata > Lepidosauria > Squamata > Viperidae > Bothrops > Bothrops alternatus. The sequence continues at coordinate 5,594,646 of JARGCV010000040.1, forward strand.
TATTATTATTATTATTATTATTTAATTTCTATGCCGCCCTATTCCGGAGAACTCAGGGCGGCTCACAACATGATAGAAATTACAATAAAATACAAAAATATAAAAACCCTTAGTTAAAAAAGAAACCAATCATTCCAGACACATACACACAAACATATACTGGCTAGGGGCAAGGTGTTAGCTGCCCCAGGCCTGCCGGCAAAAGTATGTTTTAAGCAATTTACGAAAGGTGGAGAGGGTGGGGGCGACACGGATGGGGCGACAAGTTGGTTCCAGAGAGCCGGGGCCGCAACAGAGAAGGCTCTTCCCCTAGGCCCCGCCAGGCGACACTGTCTGGCTGACAGGACCTGGAGAAGGCCCACTCTGCGGGCCCTAACCGGCCGCTGGGATTTATGAGGCAGCAGACGGTCCCGTAAATAACCTGGTCCGATGCCATGTAGGGCTTTATAGGTCATAACCAACACTTTGAATTGAGTTTGGAGACCAATTGGCAGCCAATGCAGCTCGCGGAGTGATGCCGAAATGTGGGCATTTCTAGGCAAGCCCAACACTGCTCGCGCGGCTGCATTCTGCATTACCTGAAGTCTCCGAACAACATTTCAAAGGTAGCCCCATGTAGAGAGCATTGCAGTAGTCGAGCCTCGAGGTAATAAGGGCATGAGTGACTGTGAGAAGAGACTCCCGGTCCAAATAGGGCCGCAACTGGTGCACCAGGCGAACCTGGGCAAATGTCCTCCTCGCCACAGCCGAAAGATGATGTTCCAAATTTAGCTGTGTATCGAGGAGGACGTCCAAGTTGCGGACCTTCTCTGAGGGGGTCAAAAGCTCCCCCCCAGGCTAATGGATGGATAGATTGAACTATCTTTGGGAGGCAGAACCCATAGCCACTCCGTCTTGTCGGAGTTGAGTTTGAGCCTGTTGGCACCCATCCAAACCCTAACAGCCTCCAGACATCGGCACATCACTTCCGCTGCTTCACTGAAATGACACGGGGTGGAGATGTAAAGCTGGGTATCATCAGCATAGTGATGATATCTCACCCCGTGTTGTCGGATGATCTCACCCAGTGGTTTCATGTAGATATTAAACAGCAGAGGGGAGAGGACCGATCCCTGAGGGACCCCACAAGGGAGGAACCTAGGGGTCGACCTCTGACCCCCTGCCAACACCGACTGTGACCGACCAGTGAGGTAGGAGGTGAACCACTGCAAAACAGTGCCCCCAACCCCCAACCCCTCCAGTCGGTGCAGAAGGATATCATGGTCAATGGTATCGAAAGCCGCTGAGAGGTCAAGTAGCAGCAGGATAGTGGAAAATCCACTATCCTGGGCCCGCCAGAGATCATCCGTCAGCGCGACCAAAGCAGTTTCCGTGGAGCAGCCGAGCCTGAATCCTGACTGTTGAGGGCCCAGATAATCGGCCTCATCCAAGGACCGTTGGAGCTGGAGTGACACCACCTTCTCAACAACCTTCCCAATAAAGGGAAGATTGGAGACAGGACAGTAGTTGTTTAAGACAGCTGGGTCCAGGGAAGGCTTCTTGAGGAGGGGGCGCACAATTGCCTCCTTGCAGGGAGCCGGAAAGGACCCCTCCCTCAAAGAAGCATTGACAATCTCCTGAACCCAGCCCTGCGTCACCACCCTGCTCGCCGAAACCAGCCAGGAGGGGCATGGGTCCAATAAACAGGGGCGGAGCTCACAGCTCCAATGGCCTTGTCGACTTCATCAGGTGCTACCGGGTCAAACTCCTCCCACACAACAGGATCAAGACGAGTCCCTGTCATCTCGACTGAATCATTATCAGCCGATACTGCATTCCAATTGGAGTCAAGGTCCATCCGAATCTGGGCGATTTTATCCGCGAAAAACTTATTAAAGTCCTCAGCACTACCCTGCAAGGGTGCATCAACGCCCCCCTGATTAAGGAGGGAGCGAGTTACCCTGAACAGGGCGGCTGGGCGGGATTCCGCAGATGCAATCAAGGCGGAATGATACGCCCATCTTGCCGCCTTGAGCGCCACCTGATAAGTCTTGATATAAGATCTTAAAAGTGTTCGGTCAGATACGGATTTACTTTTCCTCCATCGCTTCTCTAGACGTCTCTTCTGGCGCTTCATCCCCCTGAGTTCCTCAGTAAACCAAGGAGATCTCCTGGGTCTGCTACCACAGAGAGGTCGCAGCGGCGCGATCCGGTCAAGAGCCCCCTTCGCAGCCATATTCCAGGCCGTAACCAGGGACTCTGCCAAACCGAGAATGAGAGAATCCGGTATTTCCCCAAGCATCCTCTGAAAGCTCTCTGGGTCCATCAGACGTCTGGGGCGGAACCACCTAATCGGTTCCGCCTCCCTACAGGGGAGGATTGGAGCCTTGAAAACAAGCCGTAACAGAAAATGGTCTGACCATGACATAGGCAAGATATCTAAGCCCCTTAAATTCAGATCATTGCTCAACTGTTCTGAGAGGAATACCATGTCGGGAGTGTGTCCCCTCTCATGGGTCGGACCCTGAACTACTTGAGTCAGGTTCATGGTTGCCATGGTGGCCATGAACTCCTGCGTCAACCCAAAGGATTCGCCGAGCGATGGAAGATTTAAATCCCCCAAGACAATAAGCCTGGGGAACTCAACTGCCAGCCCAGCAACCCCCTCAAGTAGCGCAGGCAGGGCTGTTGACACGCAGTTGGGAGGCAGGTACGCGAGCAACAAGCCCACCTGAACCCCTAGGTCCAACTTCACAAGGAGCAACTCACAACCCGCAATCTCAGAAACAGCGAGCCTGCGTAGGCTAAAAGTCTTCTTGGCTATAATAGCCACTCCTCCCCCCTTCCCTGGGGTCGTGGCTGGTGCCATACCTGAAACCCGGCTGGACACATCTCAGAGAGAGGAACTCCTCCCTCCGGGCCCAGCCAGATCTCGGTCACACATGTGAGGTCGGCCTCCTCATCCAGGAGAAGATCATGGATGAGGGGAGCTTTATTTACAACCGACCTGGCATTGAGCAGCAACAGCCTGAGCCCAGGGTCCGGATTTTGCCCATTACCAGTACTTCAGGTTGAACTCACAGGGTCGGAGCAAGGGATCGCTTTTAGACAGCAAGCTCTTGTTCCCCGGGAATGGCCTACCCTATGGCTCCCGCCATATCTGCCTCTCCCAAGCAAGACCGGTATACTTTGGCCCTCTATCACCCCAGAGCCAGCGTCTCCCCTCCCCTCCGCTTCTGCCGCGCCAGGCAGGCTAGCCAGTTCATCGCATTCATTCCACTCAACCACAACTTCATCCATAGCATCAATTTATCCCTCCCACTCTTTAAACTAAACACATTAAAAACAATAAACTAACCATCCATTCAACCCGATTCATTCCACTAACAATCAGTCCCCCCCACCATTCATAGCATCTAACAATCAATTAAAATGATATTAAACAAATTTAAATATTTAAAATTTAGTTGTAAAAGTTGTAAAAACAGGAGTAGTTATAAAAGCAGGAGTAATTGTAGAAGCAGAAGTAGTCCCTCCTAAGATAGAATGAGTAGTAGGCTTTGAGCTAAAAGGTCCAAAACCAAAGCCCTCGGTAGGAGTAGTTATAAGCAGTAGTTGTAAAAAAACCAGTAGCTATAGCTGTTAATCCTGCCGCAATAGTTGTAGCTGTTCCTGTATTAGTCCCTTCTAGAATAGAACCTGTGGTAGGCTTTGAGCTAAAAAGTCCAGAGCCAAAACCCACAGAAGGAGTAGTTGTAAAAACAGTAGCTGTTGAACCCAACGTCCCAAAGTTGGCTTGATTGAAATCACCTACAACCACCAACACTCCACCCGAGTAGGCCTGCTGCTGTTTGTAAATAGTAGTTAATAGATAATTCATGGCCACGGTTATGTTAGCATCAGAGGGTGTATATACTACAGTTATTATCACAATATTAAACTCACGAGGCAGATAAAAGGGGCCGCACTTCACTGCAAAAAATTCCAAATCAGGAGAATAGTGAGTGTCAATTATTTTAACATTTGTGCTCCAGTTATTATTTATGTAAACACAAGGTCCCCCTCCTGTTCTTCCCAGAGACCATAGTTATATCTGCTCAATACACTGAGCAGCCTGATAATTCAGTAGCCTCTCCTGGAGTAGTAGTAGGGTCAAGCCACATCTCTGTAAAGACCATGAGACAGCAGTCCCGAATATTTTTCTGCAAGAAGATAACAAGTCCCAACTCCACAATCTTATTAGGAAGAGATCTAGCATTAGAAACAAGAAGACCCGGCAATGTAGGCTTGTAAGGATTTCTTCCCAACCTTACACACAGTCCGGCCCTACAGCCTCGTTTCTGCCTGCGTTTCCTTCATCTCCTTCGCTTCCTTTGTTTTATACTTGATTTATGAATAAAATATGCTCAGTTTCAGTTACTTGATGTAGAAAGTTCCAACAGAATTGAAAATAAGAGTCTGGCACAATCAGGTTGGGGTTTGTTGGAAGATGTTAGGGATTGGGTTGCACATGGCTATACTTTGGGGTATTTGGAAGTAGAGAAATAGAATCTCAGATACCAAAGTAAGTCAAGGTAGGAACTTGGGGAAAAGATGAGTTGATTCTTGGGAGACAGTGTGGACCCCAGAAAAATGGGGGAACTTCCAGTGAGAAAGTTATGCCCTAAAGAGAAAAGAAATGGAAAGTTATAAAAAGTCATGGCTGCAAAGGGCAGACATAGACAAGCTCACACAGGGACAGACACAAGGAGAGACAAACAGAAAAGCAAATGGTAGCCTACTAAAAATAGCTTGGGAAGGTAAAGGGAATAAGGAAAAACGTTTGCATGCTAAGGGACAGATAATAGCATTTCTCCATTAAACATTGTTCTGATTGGTTGGTTGGTTGGTTGGTTGGTTGGTTGGTTGGTTGGTTGGTTGGTTGGTTGGTTGGTTGGTTGGCTGGTTGGCTGGCTGGCTGGTTGGTTGGTTGGTTAGTTGGTTAGTTGGTTGGTTGGTTAGTTAGTTAGTTAGATTTTCTATTGAACTAACAAGAGGAGTGGGCAAGGAAGGTTGCAAGGAAGTTGTATTGGCTGACATGCTTAGCCAACATGAAGAGAGGCTGGGAAGCTTTCACCAATGAGCAAATCATTAAGTGGGGAAAGCACAAAGTTGGAAGCAGCTGGCAGTTTAGAAAGACATGATCTATGACTAAAAAGATAGAAAGCAAATGAGAGAGGCTACAACAAAGAGATAGTTGTTTCAGTGAGTAGGCTTACCATGGGTTGTAGAGATAATTGGTATGTTCTGTATCTTCTGTGCTTTTGAAATATTTTGCACTGTTTGCATGTCTCAAAATGTTTTGAGACTATTCAATCTGTGAGTGACAGAGAAGATGTATTACTATTTATTACAGTAGTAGGTCTTTTAGGATACACATATTCATTCCTTCTAAGTTTAATAATGTTTAAAGTTATCTCTTGTAATACTGCCTATGGTCTATATGATTATTGTTCTTTTTTCCTGATGTAGGTGATATCCTTGTCTGTTCAGAACAAGAAGTTTACATTTTTCATATTGAATCCAAGGAAGGAAGAGGAAATTGCCCCTTAAAGATGAAGAGTTGTCAGAGTAGTCTTGTTTACAATAAATTGGAAGGAAACTAAAGGGATTTTGCTGGGAGATGCCCTAGGAAAGCAGCTTCTTAAATTCAGAACTAGCTATTGTTTTAAAACAGGAGCTACATTTCCTTAAAAAAAATATTCTAAGCAGATCTCGGTAGGCTTGAAAGCAATGCAAATGTGGAATAGTCTTTCTCATCCATAGCATAAACCCAGATCTAAAAGCAACTTTTCTTGGCTCTGTTGCTTGTCAACATTTGCAGCAGTAACTAAATCTATGTCCCATGTAGTCCTGGTAGCACTTTAAAGGCACGAAGGAGATTTTGTAGCAATAGCACTTAAACTTATATACCACTCCATTGTGCTTTCTAGCACTCTCTGAGTGGTTTACAAATGTCAGCATATTGTCCCCAGCAATCTGGGTCCTCATTTTACCGACCTCAGAAGGATGGATGATTGAGTCAACCTTGGCTGTGGGCAGAGTTAGCCTACAATACTGCATTCTAACCACTGTGCCATTATGACTTATTTCAGTGTTTTCATAAGATCAGAAATATGACTGATGTGAAAGAAACATAAACATATGTGGTTCTTAAGGCCAAGTCATGGAAATTAAAATTAAGATCTTGACTCATATTACTTGATGACTTGGGAGCTATTGTCAAAGATGTTTAAATTTGGGTGGGAATCAAAATTGGTTTCTTGGTCTGCAGTTCTTGATACTCCTTTCAGATGGGGTAGAAAGCACACAGAAGGGATGCATTAGTCCTGATACTGTGAGTCCCATTTTGTTTTCATGATTGTCTTTGTTGGAATACACCCAGATTATGTTAGATGTGATAACCAGTCTTTAAAGAGCAATTAAAAAAAGATAAGTATTTTCTAAAATGTTGCATGCCATTACATTATTTAAATAATATGTTCTCCTTTGTGTCCATTCAATTTGTTGTCATATCAGCAGAAGATTTCTTTAAAAAAAATAAATCTAATTAATTACTTCCTGGGAAATTATTTAATAGATGTATGAAGTCATAAAATACTTTAATTGGAAAAGCAGACCATAATAAAAAAAATCATATCATTAATTAAATCACAAGCAGCCCAATAAGGAAAAGAGATAGCATGTTTATTAGAACTGCAACAAATATCCATAGGGTTATTCCAAATGCTTGTACAGTATTTGAAAGGCAGCTTTTTAAGTGTAATTTTGAAATACCACAGAACGTATAGCTATAGTAAAGAAAGTTTACTATATGAAAGTCCCAAATTCATTTCTACTGACTCCAGTCAGATGGAGGACAAGAAGAAGACCACGTCTCAAATGTTTCTTAGCTACCACTTAAAAAATATTCTTAGCTACCACTTAATTACTGAGTCAAGTTTGTTTAATATTTACACCAAAAAGCAGTGGTGGTGCAGTGGTTAGAATGCAGCATTGCAGGCTACTGTAACTCACTGCTCACTGCCAGCAGTTTGATTCTGACCAGTTCAAGGTTGACTCAGCCTTCCATCCTTCCAAGGTTGGTAAAATGAGGACCCAGATTGTTGGGGGCAATATTCTAACTTTGTAAACTGCTTAGGAGACAGCTGTAAAGCACTGTGAAGCATATATAATAATTGTGGCTAAATATTCATGTATAAAATTACTATCTTTGTAATTTGATATGAAAAGCAATTCATATAGCATAAACATTTCAACTAATCTGTAAGTTAAAAAGTGGGGAAAGAGTGGTCCCAAATTTATCACCAGAGGGAGCAGTCAGAACATTCAGACCCTGAATCTGGATGAGACAACCATATTTTAACAACAACAAAAAACAACAACTAAAAACCGTACAGAGAGAACACTTCTGATATCTGAGTTTAAGTTATCCAAAAGAGGAGCTAGAGCTGCAAAAAAACACATGTCCTTGTTCCTGCAGATGGTAGTCACTAATCAAAGGAACCCACAATAAACTTGTCCTAATCATTATCACTTCAGGCAGTCAAATATTGCTGGAAGAAAGTGTTTCCACAGATATCCAAGTCCTAAACCACAAAAGACTTTGAAAATTCAAGGCTTTGTACCTGACACACAAAATCTTAAACATCTTGTGACCAGGATATCTGACAGGTATCTCTCCCATACTGACCTGGATTATTGCTAAAATCATCACCTAAACATCCTAGCAACTGAAAAAAGTATAGTATTCCATTTACTTTCAGCTTGGCCTTCTCTTTAATGGCATCTGTCCTACAGTATCTGCTCCCATTGCATTCTTGAGGCTCCTATCTCTTTACCCTTTTCCTTTTCCTTTTCCCCTTCTCATCTTTTAGAAAACTGTAAACTAATTTGAAATGTGGCCAATTGGGAATTAGTTAATTCATGCATATTAAGAAAGATATGGATTTAAAGATAGAAATGTATGTTGGTGGATTTGCTACTACCTAGGTGGTATGCAATTAATTTCATTTTTTTTAAAAAAAAACTCTTATGTGTTAATCTCTGGAGAAAATCTGTCAATTTGATTGCCTATAATCATACTGGATCTGATATTTTGCTTTCTTTCTGTCTGTGTGCATCTAATAATTTCAAGTTACTTTAAAATTAAAACTGATGGGAAATCTTGCAATGTTTAGAAAAATGTGCTGAATTAAATGACTTTACATTAACCATCTCCCTATAGGGTGTGCAATCTAATAATGTCTTCACACAAGTAAATTCCATTGGGATCTGTTATTAACACATACAACAATCTTCTCCAGCTAGATGTCCTTCCCTCCAAAAAAAAAAAAAAGCTACTTAGACCATAAGCCCATGAACACTTGTTTTTGAATGCAATGTGACTTGCTTATGCATATATAAAGAAGAAGTCCTTCCCTACAGGTACACACACACACAAATACATGCACACCGCATATATCAGTCAGAAGCCAAGATGCAGAGGAGGAGAAATAATAGCGGTTTTTTTTTAAAGTGGAAATCACACACTGAATAAATATATATTCTATTCTGCTTGCAATAGTAATGTCTTGCCACAAAATGATAAACATTTTTGCAAGAATGCTTTCTACTCAATAAGTTATTCTGGGGGTGTGCATGGATGTGCTTATTACCATGGAGGGTTTGTTTGTTTATTTTTTTATGGACTAAAATTACTTTACTCCCCTCAGGAAAAAAAAATCAAAACCACCAATACATCTTATTTATTTTTTTAAAGAAAATGTTTCACTCTAGACAGTTAAACAGGAAAGCCCTTGGCAGGGACCCTCTTAGGATCCACTAATTGCCATGTGATTCATATAGCAGTCACATTGAATTGGAGCTTTTATTTTTGTGAGACAGCAAGTACCAATTTCTTAAATAGCACATGAAACCAAGGAAGAAATTAAGCCAATTTACAATCAATGCTTCTGACACTTTTTATTAATTTGCAAAAATGCTTCTTCTTGCTGGGTTTAAATGTGTTCCTTTTCTAATCCTTGAAAAAAAAAAAGAGATACTTTTGATCAGTCTCATGGTGGAAATAAAATTTGTAATCGAGTTTTCTTTTCTTTTCTTTTAAAAAGTTCCCTTCACAAAAGCAGTTACCAGCATGCTTCACTGCCCACTAGCTGATCATAGAAAAACAGGGAATATGAATCCTTAGAAATAACCAATTGCAAGAATCCACACTTTCTTCCAGGTCTCCCATCCTTCAGGCAGATATGCATATGTGAAGACATGTGTTCCAAATAGGATTCAGTGTGTAAATTGTATAAGTGCTTGCTTTCTACTCATTTATTATGTGTGCAAAGAAAAGATTGGACCTGTGAAGAAATCTTAAAATAGATTTGTGCTATGACATTCCCAGTGCAAAATCCTTTCTAAACTTTTAAATTAAGAATCGTGCCTTCAGGAAGAAAATGGCAAAGGTAGCTTTGCTGTACCTTAAAAGGCAAATAACAAGGAACTATCTCATTTTCATGTAAAGATAACTTAAACCTAACAAGTTTTCTTTCCTAGTTATATCTTTAATATCAGCAACATTGCTTATTACGGGATATTAATAATGACTTTGCAGTTGGATTTTTAGGGTTTGTTCACAAATGCAGGATTATCACTCAGGAATCACAATCCCAAGCAATAACAGAATGAGAATTTTCTCTCAACTCCAGAGAGCACAAATATATTCGCATGTCCAAAGTAATGATTGTTATTTAACATGTAAATCAGGTATGGGCAACCTTAGCCTCAGTCTTCTGAGGCTCTTTTTTTTTCTTTTGCAACCTTCAGTGCTTTTCTGTTCTCATTATTAACAATTTATTTATGGTTGTTATACTATCTCAATAATATTGTAAATCTCACTCTGGAATATATCCATTTTTATAAATATGGGATTAAACCATTCTACGTTGCCTAATCTACACTAGCTTCATAGACCCATATATAGTAAATTATCTCTATACCTCTTTACCTCTATACAAAGCATAAACATTAGAGCCAATTTAGTGTTGTGGTTAAGGCACCAGGCTAGAAACTGGCTGGTAATGAGTTCTAGTTCTGTCTTAGGCACAAAGCCAGTTGGGTGACCTTGGACCAGTCACTGTTCTCTTAGCCCTAGGAAGATAGAAGCATTAGCAGACCACTTCTGAAAAACCTTGCTAAGGAAACTTCAGGATTCATCCAGGCAATTAACAGGAATCAAGACTAACTTGAAATCAGAAGGAAGGAAGGAAGGAAGGAAGGAAGGAAGGAAGGAAGGAAGGAAGGAAGGAAGGAAGGAAGGAAGGAAAATGTAAGTACTTAACCTCTGTAAACTCTGTGATCCTCAACCAATAGGTCACAATAGGGGTTCACATAATCTTGTAACACAAATATGAGTTCATTGGCAACTGTCTGAAATGTGATCATATGAATACAGGGACACTTCATGGTCATCAATGTGAAAAATGGAGATAAGTCACTTTTTTAAGTGATGTTTAACTTTGAACAGTTACTAAATGAACTATTGTAAGTCAAGAACTGTCTGTATGCGTTCCATTCTCTCAAGGCAATCAGAGAGCAGATAACAGCCATTCTAACTTGAGCATGATACCTGTAAAGAAACAAATATTCTTCACATTCGAAACATTCCTAAATTATATTTTCCTATACAATCTCTTCTTAAAATGCAAACACAAGACCCATGCATGCACAAAGCAACATTGATATTCTTAAAATCTGGAGATCAAAACAATAAAAACAAGCCTCTAAGTATAAATACACAAATACACAAGTCTATTTCTAAGCCATTTAAGGTAAGAGTAAAATGGCAGCCAAATACGGCAATAACAATGCCCTATTTATTTATTTATTTATTTGGAGAGGGATATATTTTGATTGAAATTTAATCTGAATTTCTGGGAACAAATAGCTATTTGCATTCCATTAACCCAAAGGTGCTCCCATCAAAGCAAAACACTAATTGGTAATTATTTATTTACTAACTTTGCTTTGTGCAATTCGTGATTGGAAATGTCAAGGTTGTAGATTATGAGAACAATAATGGTAATTAGAAGTAAATAACTGAGTGATGTTCAGAAGCATATAGTTAGTGGGGTTGCAGGAAGAAATCACTGCATTGTATAGAAAATACCCTTCCCTTTTATGTTTTACTGTAAATGTTTTCAAAGGGAAGAAATTGTATTCTGATTTCTCTCTCATTTTTCATCGCACCAGCCAATCTCAAGATTCTGGTCAAATTGATACTTCATTAATGTTAAAAGCCAGTGTAGTATCAAGGTTTCGGTCTAGAAACCACAAGACTGACTTCTAGGCATCCCTCAGGCATGAAAGTTAGCTGACTGACTACGGGAAAGTAATTCTCTCTCAGTCTGACTCAAATAAAATAGGAGGCAAGAATATTAGGTATGAGGGTAGAACTTCATTCTCCGAGCATCACCGTCACACCCTGCAAAAATACATTTACAAATGAAGGAAAATATTTGTAGATCAGGGTTGAAATGAGGGATTCTTGATGCACTCTGAGCTTGCTTGGTTTCTTGTCAATGTTTCATTACCCTAACTAGGTAACATCAGTGATAGTAAGAAGTGCTGTTTGCTTAGGGTAATGAAACGTTTCCAAGAAAACAAGCAAGCTCAAGGATCCCACAATACATTTAACACCATCAAACAACATCTGCTTATCACAGATCATTGGGAATAACTTAATAAGTGGACAAAAGCAGGGCTTTTTTTGTCATAGAATGCCCAGAACGGAGTTCCAGCACCTTTTTGGATGGAACCTTGTAGGGTAAGCAAGGCGGGTTGTATGACATGTGTGAGTTCCGGCACCTTTTTCTTTCTTCTTCTTCTTTTTTTTTTTTTACAAAAAAAGCACTGGAAAAAAAATCAAATCCAGTCTAAACATTTGATTGACTGTGTGACCAACCATAATAATAATGGATCCAGAGCTGGAAATTTAATTTAATTTTAATTTCCCATCATAAATGGGCACTCATATGGAATAATAATAATATAATAGCTTGACAATTAATACTAAAGCATTAATAGTGCCTTGGTTTGGTTTTTAGTGAATATGGACTAAACATTTGTAAAACCCTTTGATGCTTATATAAAACTAACTTAGTGATTCCTCCATAATTATTGATATTCCATCTTTCTAAGTTATATTGGGTAAGTAGCATGACTGAGCAGGGATAATTCATAACATGGTTAGAAGTTAGTGGAAAAGTTTGTCCATGGACAATTTGTCCATATCTGACACATTCAGGAGACATCCCTAGGCTGAGTTTGGCTGGCAATGAAATATCATGAAAAATTTAACATATATGTCTTCTGAATCCCCTGATCTGGTCTTCACAGAGAACAAAAGCAGTTCAAAGTTATTACAGTTACAGAGTGATGATCAACTGGGTTAAAAGAACTTTCTATAATGGCAAGAACTTTCTGAAGCAAAAGGAGTTCTTCTTTTAACTAATTTCTTTCAACAATTTAGGTAAATTGAATTCAATAGAAATTGAATAACCAAATAAATGGAGTTGGAGCTTAAGCATTTGGGAGGAGCAAGAAAAAAAAAAGCCAAGGATATTGTTAAATGAAACAAGACATGAATAAGGAGGAGAGAAACTGTTAAAAAGATCAAAGGTAGGTAGGCCAGAGGTCATGCTACATTGGGACATTAGCTGTAGTACCTGAGACAAGCATGGAAAGTGCTGTATAGTTCAGGAATGGATGCTGGTAGGATATTCCTAACTGGAACAGCAGAGAGGAGAAATTGGGCATGTGCACCAGTTATATCCTACCTGCTGTCCATATTTTGGTATGTCCAAAATCTGGAGCAAGTGAAGCAGTCTAGATTTTGGTTTGTGTTAGGTTTGCCCTGACTTGGACATTTAAGAAAGAAAGACTCTCAATTCCATTTATTTGAAGTGAAAGGTTCTTTTATTAAAGTCAAGTGGTTACAGCATAAGCAAACCTGGATCTGAGTATTCCCACACAAAGTTCCCAGCCAAACCAAAGAACCATCAAGACCATGTCCATTAACAATGACATAGCAAGACACTAGTATATAAAATGAGGGCAAACCCGACTCCATTCTATAACAGATGATATTACCTGGTTTGGTAATGAAACGTCTGCAAGAAAACAGCCAAGCTGAGAGAGCACCAAGGACCCCACAGTTTAACACTGAACTACAAATATTCTCATCTATCAGATCTTTTACTCCTCCGGTGAAAGTTTAATAAAAACTGTGAAAAACAATCCAAACAAGCAAAATATTGAAATAATACAGATTACAGGTAATACAAAGAACTGCTATAAGAAGACATATATGTCAGTTTCTAAAGTTTTTTTTGTAAAAAAAAAATCAACTAACAATAAAGTGACCAAACTATAAAATAAGGTTATGTTCAGATCTGTGCAGCTCCTAGTAGATATGATATAGCTAAATTAAGCAGGTTGTTTGTTTGGACTCTGCCTGATTCCAACTAATTCTGGGAAATTCACAAATAACATAAAAGCCAAAAACTAGATAGAATCCAGGCACAATATACAGAAAGAAAACAAAACTAACAAATACTCACAAGGGACCTCATATGTCTCACCCCAATACCTGGGAAGCTAACCAGGTCTTAAATGTTTTACACAATGCCAATACAGTGGAAGCAACACAAAATTTGGAGAGGGGGGAATCTCATTCCCAAGAGAAGGCACATTTCCTGGGTCCCAATACATGACATTTTTTTTTTACCTGGGGACCTGGAGTGATTCTATTCTGTCTGTATTTACTCTTAATCCAGTTAATTTCCATTGCTTTCTTTTGACTCCTCTACTTCAATGAGTTGATTGGCTTGCATTTCATTTTACTTCCATCTTCGTTCTTGCTACTAAGGTGGCGAATTGGAAGCATAATTTCTCTATCTGGCGCTGTTTGCGGGGATAGTTGTTGGTCTAGAATGACAGATGTGACAGGGCAATCACACATCTTCCATTTTTATACAAATGCAGTGTATGTGATACATATAAAAGAGCAGTGAGTCTTTATTTCCTAATTATGCCAATATGTTGAAGCTACTGATCATCACCTTGGGTTCTTTTCTGTGTGCTATTTGCTGACCTATCTGTGTGGATAGGTTGTTAAAGCATTCTAGGCCCAGCTGTATCTTATATAATGGGGCCAGTAGCCCCACTTCCCGGGTTTATGAGAACTTATTAATTTTTGAATCTCCTTGTTAAAGGTCCCACAACAATTCCCCAGGACTACTTTTATTTAGCCTACACCCATTAATTTGCAATTACATCAAATGTTTCAGTTTTGCTTACTTGAGTGTGACACAGCCTAACTTCATATATTTGCTACTGGGACCATTTCTTGATGACATAGACCAAGTCAGCTTTTTACAACAATGTTATGTTGGAGAGAGGAACAATTCAGATTTCCATCCCTAATTAGGAATCACCTCATCTCCATTCTCAGTTCAGAAATACTTTAATTTCATTCCATTTTTTCCTGAAGTAGGGAGCCTACTCTCACACACTCAGATATAACTGCAACATTATGCCTTTGCTATATTGACTAATAATCAGATCAGGATAAACATTATCCCAAAGAGATCAGCAGATTAGCAACATCTTCCATTTGTTTCTTAAATACTGAATACCACAGCAAATAACTACCATGATGATGTTAAAATTACAGGAGAAATATCTGAGTCTATACTTTTGTTTTCTGTAATAGTTGACTGCACAGCTTCACAGCTAAATTGCCATTGGTTACCTCCCTTTCTCTGAATACTACTAAATGCTTCCAAGAGTTACGCTTAATAGCAATCTACTTGTGATTATAGACCATGTTTTATTTTTTTTAAAAAAAAACACTTTTTGAAATAAGCTTCTCCAATTTCTGATGCCCAGGATTATAGTGTACAAAACTATTTGCTGTCATTTCAATAGAATGAGGGAATGAATGAATGAATGAATGAATGAATGAATGAATGAATGAATGAATGAATGAATGAATGAATGAATGAATGAATGAATGAATTAGAGTTAGGGGAACCATTACCCTAGTGGTCCTTTTATAACAGGGATTGCTTGGTTTATAAAAAGGAAGCACTGAACAAGTCAAAGGTAGCTGGAACCTGGAGAACATGAAAATGGCAAAACCACTTCTTGCCTGATAATTGCATCAATTTCATGCAGTAATTTTCCATTATAAGCCCTGCAGCTGAACACAAGAAATGTAAAATAAGCAGCCTTTCATTTTGGGCACTTAAGATGTTTGGGCATTCAGAAAACAAGCTAAGAATGCGGTAGTAAAAAAAAGGAATGGGTATTTATTGACATGCGGCAAAAAGAACAAAGGTATCAGCTTTCTCAGGGATCAAATTGTAGGAACCAATAAAGTCAGGAAACCAACCTATTGTCCTAGATCATTGGCTGTCCCACCTCATTTTTGAGTGGACCACAGATTCCCTTCTCATTTGTGATTTGCAAAAACAAAAAACAGAAGAATGGGAAAAATGAAAGTGATTTTAAGACAGAGGAGTTAAAATCATTCATATCTGCAATGTTTTTTTTATAAAAAAAAAGAGAGAGAGAGAGAGAAAGGTGCCGGAACTCACGCATAGCTCCAGCTCCAGTCGAAAGTCCTTTAAGGAGCTGGGAGGGGAGAAGAAACTGTTTTAGGGAGCTTCCGAGGTGCAAATCACTCACCTGGAAAAGGTCTGTTTCCTCTCTGCTGCAGTTCCTACTGCCGCACTGATCTGAGACTAGGGGATGTGTCCACAGCCTCCTGTGGCCCGATTGGGGCTCCAGAGGCCTGGAAAAGATCTCTGCCACCTGGATCCATGACCACAGAGCAATTTTGCATCCCCCTGTGGCCCAATCTGGGCTCCAAAGGCCTTTTCCAAGCCTCTGGAGCCTGGATCCATGGCCACTGAGCGATTTTGTGCCCCCCCAGTGGCCCAATCTGGGCTCCGAAGGCCTGGAAAAGACCTCCAGAGCCCAGATTGGACTGCTGGAGGTCCACAAAATCATACCTGTACTCGCACTGGCATATTAGAAGGAACTGGTTCTTTTGTTCAAAAAATGGTGCCGGAACGCCATTCCATGCATTCTATGACAAAAAAAGCCCTGCATATATGTGTCTGTTTATATGTGTATATATAAGATTTTGCCTCATTTTATAGTGTATAAACTGTTTAAAAGTACAGAAAGTTATCCATATCTTTATTTATTTTTTAAATGGAGAACCTCATCAGAAAATCTAGACAAATATGATTTTTAAAGGGGAAAGACATTTTGGTGTACATCATGTTTTGAAAATGAAATTGGCAAAATTAACATAAAAAGGTAATATTTCCTTCATTTATAATGGACAAATTATCTTATACTGTACAAAGAGTTTAAAAATTAGAATAAAAATTACATTAGTCTGAAGAAGCTAAGAGCCTCATTTTCAATCCATGTAAGTAAGAAAGGCGTTGATAGAACATCACAAATGACGGCATTAAACTTGCTATCACCAACATTCTTGATGAGTATAATAATAGCGTTCATACACAACTATAGGCCTAATTTATGCACTACAAATGCAGGATTTATGAGAACAATTCCAACATGTAATACATTTTGGGCTCTTCTGTATTTCATTGTTGAAAGACAGTGAAGTTGAAAACAGGATAAGTTGTTTTAGCAGAATGTAGAGAAGGAATGAAAGAGACTTAGTTCGATTTGAATATATTTTACATATGATTACTCTTATGTCTTTCATTTCATATCTCTGCTGAACTCTTTTAGCTAAACCTGATTTACATTGGCCTATCTGAATAAAAAAATAATTAGAAAACAGAAAATTAAGGAGTTCAAAAGTTGTTCTTCCTTCTCTTTTATTTTTAGATTTCATTTTAGTATTTTCGGCAACTAGAAAGCATGGAACCTACTATGCTAGTTGCAAATATTTGTGAAAATCTTCCTGAAATTAGATATACATTAAGTTAGTTTCTTGCTAAATACCTGTGTGTATAAGTATATATATGGAATATAAAAAGTGTTACAATATACCAATGGGAATAGCCATGTTTTTTTTTTCAAGTAGCATGTTCTCAGTGTGATACTGAGGTACTTTTTTCAGAAAAAAGGCTGATTTTTTTCTAAATAAAACTTAGACATTATAGGTAGGAGAAGAAATGCTAATAGATACATTGGTATATGAACATACTTATATGTACTGGAAAATATATATTAAAAATCTCTATGATAGAAAGTTTAGCGATTACAATGGATTGTATTTCTATTTTAAATGGCATACTCATTATGTGTGACAGTTCTCATAATATTATTACATACTGCATTTGAAAATGTTTCAACCTACTATAAATACAGTTTATCTTTCATTAGTTGTTAAGGTGATACCAATGATTATGTACTTATATATACTAATGATTATGTACTTATATACTTAGCAATTAAAGGATTTGGGAGAGACCTGCCTTTTATTCTTATTGTTCCCCAGAAAACTTTTTATGAGATTATGTTCTGGTATATATATCTTCAGTCAAATTAAAACTATATGCAGAATAAAAATATATATATGAGAAAATGTTTTCTGGAACAGGTAGTATGTAGAAGAACTGCTTTTATCTGTCTAGCAATCAGAGTTGTGTAAGAGTTATAACCTCGGGTAATTTTGGAAGGCTGCATCTGTTGCCTTTTTGCTTCCTCTGCTAATTAGTAAAAGTTCTAATGATTATATGCATTTTACATGGAAGTATCAAGTTTCTTTTAGGAGTTATAATGAAAATATGTGCATAATGTACTTTGTGTACACATTTATACTGACAGTGACATCAATGTTAGATGTTAATGCACATGATTAAATACCATCAGCAAGGGAAGAGTTGATGGGGTATCAAATAAAAAATGTTCTGCCACTAATCTTCTGAATCCTATAACAAGAAGACTTTGATACCACTTACCAAACCTACATAAATCCCAAACATTCATGTTTTAAATTATATCCTATGCCAATATCTGATCTCAAATGAGCACAACTTAGAACTTTAGCAGCAGGGACACTTAAATGTGCCTCTCACTCTTTTGGTGTCATTAAATGCCTGACCAGAATCTATTTTAAAAAAAACAAAAACAAAAAAACAATCTAAACCTCTTTAAAAAACGATAAAAGTAAGTAAAAATATTAAGCATATACGTGACACATAAGTTAGTATATGGATAACTAAATCTGTCAAGTCAAGCAGCAGATGATGACCTGTGCCTCAAACCAGCTTTAATGAATATTTAACTTGTTATTTAAGAGTGTTTTGTATTGCGATAAATTCAGATGAGAACAATAACTTTCTCTCAAACAATTAGGCTAGTCTATATCAAAAGATTACCTCCATCCCAAGGCACTTAGTGCATTTGGATTCTTTCAGAAAGGCCTGACTATTAAAACCAATGCTCCCACAAGTTCCGCTAACCGGAGCTTTGCTGGAAACTGTTATCATCTCTATTCACCAAGGAGTTTATTTATTCAAATATACCATATGCTGACGGCATTGCTTCTCTGTGTGAAATTGCTATCTAGGTCTGGCATTTTGTTAATGGTGCCTTTTTCAAGTTAATTGCTTACTGGTTAGACTGACTACAGCGCTGATAAAAGCTCTGAGCCACCATATTCTAAAAATGCCACTTAGAACAGCAGGTGATTACACTACTGCTAGCAATAAGGAGATCTATTCGCCTAAAAATGAAACAAGCAATTCATTTTGACAATAGCTTTTAGGAGCAGCAAAATGATCAGCTCCCATTGGCTGAAAGAGTTTTCAGTTGTTTTTTTTATTATAGACTTAGACACCTGTCTTTATTGCCTAGAAAGGAAACATTCCGAAGTGTATGTGTGTATCTGTTTTGGAGAGAGAGAGAATTTATTATTGTCCCAGGCCAGAGTTACAAATACAAATGCTTTTGAGGAGAGAGAGTTCATTTAACAATCAATCAAGAATGATCTGAAAAGAAGTGAAAGTTAAAATGTTTAAAATGTAGTTGGTTTATAGTTAAACTTGGATATATGGAGTGAAGAAGGTCTACAAATTTAAAATGATTGTATTGAGCTGAATGGCTTTAACTTGAAATTATTTTTTCTTCTTTGTTTACATGTACAAATGGATATCAAATAATAAAAAATGTTAATAAAAAAAGAATGCAAAGAAAAAAGTTTTGTTACAGAGCTGGATAATATGGAGTATTTTATACTAAGATATATATTAAGTTAAGAGGAAACTTGTTGCATGTTTTCCAGTATTGTTTTCCTTTGTGAGATGGTAATATATTTCTCCAGGTTTGTAGTTTTGAAAATGTGAGGGGTGCCTACTACTTGGAAGAACTTCAGCACTGAATGAGGAGGATCTTCAAAAAATAAAATAAAAATAAAAATGGGTGTTCTTTCCACACACCTGGGGTTCTTGATGAGTTTAATGTCCAGACGTTGGAGGACTGGCACTAATTCATGTTTCCTTACCTCAACAGATGGCTCACCAATTGTTTGAAAATTCCTTAGGCAAAAATAAAATAAAATTACTAGTGAAGTTGCTTGTGCCACATTATAAAAATAGAAGACTCCTTGAATGTTCACACATTCTTTTAATTTTCTTGGTAATAATAGGCAAATGGTTTGCCACTGCCTTCTTCCAGGATGTTTTTATTATTATTATTATTTTTCAGTCTCGCCTAGAACTTTTGCATTTCTGATGCTGTTCCACTCAATTATTTACTCTAAGCAATCTAATTCAGTTTTTAATTTTTCAGGCAAGAGATCAGATCCTGTCTTTATTTCTGATGCATTCTATTATTTTAGTTTTAAAATGTTTTTATGAGGGCAGTATTTGATCATCTGGGTATGGAGTAACTGTCTTCAAAGTGTTGCCTGTGCCCTTTCAAACCTTGGTTTCAATTTTGGAGCTGGAGAAAAGTTTTGGAGATGTTAAACATGTACGATTCATGTTGCCTATGGACAATATAAGCCTGACAAATTTGTATGCAGGACCAAAACTATTATAAATTTCGGTGATATCATTACTCTAATGAAAATGCTGAAAAATTGTTCATCATTTACTACTGTGCTCATGTTGGACTATCAGAAATCTATTTGTATGTAAACAAAATTTCCATTTAATCGTTTTCACTATTGCTTATTACTATAAGATAGTAGAAGGGAGGGAATAGACAAAAAGGGATGATTTTTTTTTTTAAAAAAATAAGAAATATAGAACCTGGGCAATGGTTTCATTCATTTGGACATAAGGTTGTATGTTCAACCTACAGATACGGATGATGATCCTTTGTAACTGATAAATCACTATCTAAAATTAGAAATGTTGCAATTTTGCCTACAGCAAACATTTTAATAACGTTCAATGTAAACATTTTGCTCAGGTGCAACATCTGAAGAATATTTGTGGACGAGGTGCTTGCAATTTTAAACCGTTAAAAAATGCTGTTTTTAAAGAGAGAGAATAATTAACATTTTCTCTCTTCTGCTATATAAATCAAAATGAGTAGGGAAGAAGCAAAAACAAAAGCAAACATCACAGAGAAGAAACAAATATTTAAAGCACATTAATTAGGTAAAGCTGCCTTTTAGCTGCCAAAATAACACCAGGCTGATTCAGACTAGTTTAGTCCATTCCCTATGTAACATATATTTTCATTCCACATGACACCGATAACCAGGCCAAAAGTAACCCTAATAGCTAAATTCCCTATGTTATAGTCATTGAAGTACAAGGACTGTGAGCCCATATTCTGTTTCTTTCTCTCTCTGTGTCTCCATATGCACCCATATATATACGCCCATACTCCTAACATATATACATATATTCATCTGTATATAATGAATTCCAACGAAATGTAGCTGGTTGTATTTTCATACTACTAGTCAGTAGTGAATTTAACCTGTATAATTTATCATTCCCTTAAGGCATGCTTGTCCCTCTGCAGTTATAAATAGATGTAGCAGTGTTCTTGGGGGACTCAAAAAAGTCAAGTTGGTGGTATAAACCAGATCTCCCAAACCTTTCTGGGTTAGTGGCCCAGAGGGAAAGGGAGGAGCAGGGAAATGTGTGCCTGCACACCCCACTAGTGCATGTGCAAATGTGTGTGGCCAGTGGCACTAGCGCCCGCATGCATGTGCAACTGGGCCACATGCACCCATGGTAGTGGTGGCACCCGCATGCATGTGCAAATGAACTGCTAGTGCCCGCGTGACACTGGCAGTGACCCTAGTGCTCCTGTACATGCATAAACAGGGCTGCTAGTGTCCTTGCAGTGGCACTAGAGTGAATGGGAGGATGCTTACACATGTCCATGCACTCGCCAGCCATTTCTGCAGCCTGGTGGCCAACAGGCCATGGCCCACAGGTTGGGGACCCCTGGTATAAACCATTTTATTGAAGATACCTTCATACATTTTGATGTCATTTGCATGACAAAGGGTTTTTAAAAATAAATCTAGTGTGGGAGAAAAATAATGAGCTCAAGTCCAATTCAGCTTGACACTGTTAGTGGTCAGATTGATTGCTGGAAACTCTATCCATACTTACCATCAATATTGCAATACAAGTACAAGAGGGTATATTCTTCATACTGTTATGCCACAATGATTGTTTCATCATTCTGGCATCATCATGGCTCTCTGCAAGTGCCTATGATACTGATAGTTAAACAGGCATGTGCTGATTGTTTTTTCCCCATGGATATATGCAACTCATGGACTAGAAACTTGTTTTTAAAAGCAAAGACATTCTTATCCTTTGAAGTTATGGGACAAGGAGAGGTTAGGTATTAACAAATCAATTTTTTAAAAGACAAGACTGTTGATTTCAAAAGGAGGATATACTTGCCATCTTTAATAAAATTACTTTCCCCCCCCCCTTTCAGCTGTCTGTTTTGCCATTTCTTTATTTTCTTCCTCCAAAAAAAACTGTTACCAAAAGAAGAAAAGAGATGAGCTTCAACATAAGAAGTTAATAAAAGGTAACAGAAATGGGATAAACATTGCTCAACTTTGTAGAAAGCAACATAGTGATAGGATGCTTTCATGGATTAATTCCAAATTGTGATAGCTTTCATGCATTCATCTGGAACAGATGCAGGTATATAGTTTGGAGAGGGGAATTATGTTTTTTCCTCTTTTATCAAACTGACTTACTAGGGCCAGGCAAAATCAGAAATTGTCAAAGATTTTTATACGCTCTTCGGAATATAAATAAATTGCTCCTCAACTATTGTAGCCTGGCTGCATTTTGACAAAGTGTTTCAGCTATTGCCCTGATAAATACATGGGTTCAAATCCCTTTATTTCTAACATTTGCTTGCAACTTTATTCTTTTATAGATCTTCTCTCTTTGTTTTTCTTTTGGGTATTTTACCATTTAATATGTATACCTTAATCCTTTTTAATGTTCTCAACCCTGTAGAAATGCTTTCCAGAGAATGTTGCTTGCTTTGGGATTCAATGCAGCACAGAATTTTACCCTATGGAAATTGCCTATCCACCTCTTGTCTGTGTGAATGCATATAACAGATTGTTCCTAATATCTTTTCTGCATGTTAATCTGCGATTCAGTCCAGCTGAATATTTTATGTATTTTAGAGTCCAAAAGGTTGATGATTTTAATTTGACAAGTAAAATAGACACACTTAGCGTATAGGGATGGGGAGTTCAAGTAATAGGCTATAAGTTTGCTTGCAGAATATTGTCAGTTGAATCCCTGCATCTCCAAGTAGGGCTGAGAAAGCTTTTAAACATCTAGTCTGACTATCAGTATCAACAATTCTGGGCTAAATCTGATGCAGCAATTGGTTTGGCACATTATACTAAGCCACTGAATATCATAAAGACAATCCTCATTTAGTCATTAAGCAAATTGAAACTGCAATTGTGCTTATGATCTAACTTCAGCTTTCCTTTCCTTTATAAACCTGCAAAGGAGATATTTTCCCTGCCTTGCTGTTTTCACTTTGCAAAATCATCAATATGTGATGTGAAAAGGGGTTTAACGTTCTTCATCCATCTCATTGGAGAACCTTGTGTGGAAGTGAGAGAAGACACCCTGTGGCTTCAATGGCTAAAGAAGAACTATGACCATGTTTCTTTACACCACCCAGCATATGAACCATTATGCCAGCTCTCATTTGTAGCTCTCTCTCTCTCTCTTCCCCCCCCTCTCTCTCTTTCCCCCTCCCTCCCTCCCTCCCTCTCCCTCCCTCTCTCTCTCTCTCTCTCTCTCTCTCTCTCTCTCTCTCTCTCTCTCTCTCTCTCTCTCCATTATCATTTTTCCGAATCCTTATGAGCTCCTCCCTCAATGACTTGTAACTATAATTCATGTACATATTTTGTTTTGCAGGATAGCCCATTATAGCTAACAGATTTTACAGATCCTCCTGATTTTGTGCTTAGCTTGAGCAGAAATTGTGTCTGGATGACCTACTGCAGTGCTCCAATGGCATCTATACATAATGAAGCATGGGCATAAAGTTAGACTCGCAACATTTCCAGGAAGAGTATATTGTCCTATGTTGATCATAAGAATATGCATTTGATCTCACACAAGACATAACCCAGTTTGAAAATTCATGAGAATCACTGAGAGTCGAGTGGCATATGAACTTATTTATTTATTGCAGCATTGTTGATTTAGAGAATGTATAAACTAGGTAGGCTGGAATTATGGAGTATTTTATACTAAGGCCAAGTTTAAAATTATTTCTGAATTTGACAAAGGCAACATATGATAGAAATAAGCACTAAAATGTTTACTGAATATGTCAACAGTGAGCAGGAATAAAGCAGGAATAAGACAAGGATGTGTGATTTCCTCTTGGTTATTTCTTATCATGAACATGAAGAAAAACAAGGAATTCTTATGGCACAGTTATAGGTGTGTTGGTTAGTGATGAGAATGTATTGTATTTTTGTGGGCAAGTATTACCTCAATTGTTGCCTGAGGACTTGAATGATTTGCAGCAAAATGTTATACAGATTCCATGATGCCACTATGAGTAGGATTCTGAAAATTGGTTTGTCAGAGACCAAGTTAGTTGTATTTCATAGAGAAAATGCAGTGAATGATTATTGGTTACATATAATGACAGATAAAGCAAGTAGATGAATCTGAGTACCTTGTATTACTGATTTACTGGTATTGAGAAAAATAGGAAAGTTTAAAAAAATGTACAAATGCAGTAAAAAAGATTGTGTATGGTATATGGTCTAAGAAAGGAAAGATCGTTGGAAGAATATAAAATATCTGGGCATAAGAAGAAAATAAAATGTTTGTGTATAAGGTTGCCTGTCCACTTTGTTAAATGAAAGTTGTTAAAGGAGTCATGTATGTCAGAAAAAAAGAAACATAAGCAAGTTAATGCAATGGGAAGGAACACTTAAATCTGTGTAATAAGACAACAACAACCACACACATTAAAAGGAAGGATCAAGAATTAACAGTATTAAATAACTGTGGATTGACTACCAACGTACATGAGCACAAAAAATAGTGTATTTAAGTGATTTGATCATATAAAGAGAATGAATGAGTACTAATTCTTAAAGAAATATATGAAGAAAGAGTGAATGGGTAAAGGGAACATTGAGAAACTTGTGACTGGATGGAGCTGGTGAGGTCCTGAAAAAGGGAAAAATGTTATATTTATGAACAAAAGGCCACAAAAGTACAAAACAGGCCACAAAAGTTGTGAATGGACATTGTAAAAACAAGTACTATGGTATGATATGTCAATATAAAAGCCATACTGGGTACAGATATAATCAGTCCCTTGGGGGGAAAAACCCTGGTGGTATCATGCAGGAAGATGTAGAAATTTATGAACACTTCTAAGTAAGGTGCACTATTGGATTGCCTAGTGACACACATAAAGATACAGGCTATTTAGAACTTAAAACTTTAAAGAGGAACTAACTTGATTAAATGCTGGGACTTATCAGAAATCTAAAAAGTGCAGAGGGGGGACATTAACATTTAATCAAACAGACATTCTATATCCAACTGGGACTCTAATGTCAGTGGCAACTGAAGGTGGATTCCAATAGTTCTGTGATTTGTACACAGAATTAAATATGCCTATTTAAATTAATGTAATTTAAAATTTATTTATTTATTTTTATTTATTTCTTTCTTAAATTTCTATACCGCCCTTCTCCCGTAGGACTCGGGGCAGTTTACAGCCCAATTAAAACAGATAATAATAATAAATATTTAAAAATAAATTAAATTAATACATGGCTGTTACTAAAACCTGTTAAAATCCCAATTCTAAAACCCGAACAACCTTGTTTAAAAAATTTATATAAAGATTTACATAAAAACCCGAGGAGGTCTAGGCCAGGCCGGCTTGACTGAAGAGATGAGTCTTCAATTCTCTTCTGATGGTGCGGAGATCATGACACGTCTGGAGTGATGTTAAGCCATCAAATCCAATTAGTTTGACTAGAACCTATACAGTTACCTGCTTGAATCGTTCTAGGTTACCAATAAATTCTTCTAGGGTAATAAAGAAAGTACCTCTTGAATCTTCTTCTTGAACAAATTGGCTATAGTTTGATAGCTAAGCTTGTCAAATTCCGGTACTAATTGCAGCTGATACTAAAATCTTCATGTAAAAAAAAAAATTGCAGCTTACGTTTATCACCCCTCTACAAAGGAAACACAATGATTTATGAATTTCTATACATTTCTAATGTCCAATTCCATGGCTGCATATCTCAGAATCCTCCTAAAAACTGCCATCCCATTATGTTTGGTGGAACTTAGAAGTCCTTCAATTTTTTTCATTTGTTATAGATAATTCTTCTGACTCTTCCTTACATTATTATTATTCTGCCCCATAATGGATTGTATGAATGGCCTTGGGGAGAAAAGAGAAGAAATGCTACCTAAGAAACAGACAGACAGAGAGATGGGAGTCCATTGTCATCCAATGGTCAGAGAAAGAAACTTACAGGACCCAAACTCCTGGATCAAATAGTTAAAGTGGAGATGGAACTTGAGACTTGCAAAACTGATGTCAATCCTCTCAGGTAAACCAGACAGGAGGCATGACATGATTAACTAATTATACTTTATAGCAAGGCCACCTTAATAGAATTTTGCAAGTTTCTTTTTCTATGGACAGCTGCCTCTCTTTTCTGATTGTTTCTTAGGCAGCTTCACTTTCCCTCTTTCCCCAAAGTCATTGTACAGTCCATTAGAGTCTCATAGCAGGACTTAGACTATAAGCATAACAGGAAAGCAGAACTAACATATAAAAGGTAATGAATAGTAAATGATATATATATAGGAGCTCTATCAGTAGAAATTAATAAAAAATAGTTTTTATTATGTTTATCATAATACATTAGTAATTCATGGGATAAGAGACGATAACGGGTGTCCTTTAAAAGATAGTCACTTGTTAAGAAAGGGAAAGCTGATATCAATGAGCAATTGTCATAATGGAGAGACCTGAAAAGTGGTTATTACCAAGGATCTATCTGCTGTTCTTTAATATCTTTCTAAATGACCTGGAACTATGATTGAAAAGTGAGATGATGAAGTCTGTCCTCAAATTATTTGGGATAATTAATAGAAAAGAAAAAGATGAGGACCTCAGAAAAGATCTCGAAGGAATGAACATTAAAATAGCATATACATTTCAGATTACTTATCTAATCTGCAATTCATTGTGGGGAAAGATGCTTTAACTCTGTGTATATGCAGATGGAATCAGAGCTGTCAGCTGTATAAGACAGAACTTTGGGGTCTGTGGCAAACCTGGATGAAAAGTAGCACTCACTTGAGTGCAGCTATTGGACTTCAGTAGGAAATGAAATTGCCAAGAATACTACATATGTAATGCAGTCAAACTTTGAATAGTGATTGGGCTAACTCAAAGGTGGAAAAAAGTATTTACAATGAACAATTGGCCTATAAATAAAAACATTTGGATTTTTTTTTTTACCTTAAAACAAAAGTTAGGAGAGCGTGACAATATTGGATAAAGTTATAGACAGATAAAGCCTCATAATTCCTAGAACCTCTGGTTATCTAATGAAGCTGAGTATGCCAGATTCAGAACAGATAAAGGATATACTTTACACAGTATGCAGTTAAACTGTGGGATTCTGTGCTTTCAAATGAGTTAGTGATCACTAGGTTAGATTATTTTAATAGAAAATTTAAACTCATGGAGCATCAAATACTTAATGGTTTTAAGCTTGATCTCTTGTTATACATTATCCTAAGTATTGATTCTGAATAAAAATGGCTGGATAAATGCAAACAAGAAAGTGTGATTACCATATAGATTTTTGAAGAAAAATACTGAGATGCAAAGTCAACAAGTGTTGCAATGCTGTTCAATTATTTTTGAATTGTCAGAAAACTATCCTAAGAGGAAAAGAACTCTCTTGTTTATATCTATCCTGCCACTATTGATCTTATTCCAGTCATTGCTGGTCATCTGATTTTCTGCCAGAGTAATGGGGACAAAGTCAACCCCATTTACTATGAGGTTGGCCTTGAACAGTGTTGGAATAAGGAAAAAAAAACCCGATACATTTGTAAAGATGCTGAACTCAGCTTCATTCATTCACTGGGGATGAAATGAAGGCAATGTCATGAGAACACTGCAACAAAAAAGTTGCCTGGTCATGTTAGACTGAAGTCAGATTACAAGTGGAGAAAAGCTCACTGTAATGCATCTTCTCTATTCAGATTAGATATTGGTTTCTCCTGTAGTGAGAAAAAATTAAGTAACACCAGCAGTGTCAAATTTTGATGCATGGTTTTTTCCCCTGCTGCAACAATTATTGCTTCTCAACTTGCCAATGAACTCTGGGCGGGGAGAGAATCAGTTTGGTATGAAGACTTCAAAGGTTACGAAGCCAGACCGTGAGATTCAAGAACATTACACCAGATCTAGAGATGTTTATTCCTAATAATATTTCCCCCCTTGATTGGGCAACATGACCTGACCCAGAGAGAGGAGGGAGAATTCAATGTTTTTACTATGTGGATCTGGGAGGGGTCTGGCCAGAGCTAGTTTTGCTTTCATAATGCATGGTGCACTCAATAAAGTTTTACATAAAGAGATTGGAATGTCCTGAAGATGTTTGCTTGGTTGGGCTCATCAGTCCAAATCATGACAAGCAGTTTATAGTGACAAAATATCTTGTAAGTATGAATGAATGAATAATAAATGTGTAAGCAATATCATTATTTATAGTAATAAACAAAACAATAAAACATTGAATATTTAAATTACACAGACTGTAGTCTGAATATCAAAGTTTGTACATTAATGTTCTTTTTTAAAATTTCCTTTTTTGTGTTTGAAATTCTGTTACAACTTCAGTTTTACAGCCACGTAACTGCTAGCTACTTCAGTTTCTAGATTACAAATTATAAAGTTAACAAACAGCAGCATAAAAATGACAAAACTCTACCTTGGACAAATTGGAAATAATGAACTGTGCCTTAGCAGCTGATGTTGAATTTCTGGGTTTAATTATGTGTCTCTAAAGCCCATGGAAAGCAATATACAGCTGGATAGGTTTCAAGAAGTTTGCTGAGGTTTTCAAAGCATGTTATGTCATTTTTAGTTATTTCTCATAATAAATGAAGTTGTCATAAAAAATGAATAGGCTAATTTGATTTACAAATTATACTGAAGTTCCAAATAATTACACTGCTCTGACAAATAGAAGAATATTACTTTCTTGGAGCTTTTATGGATATTCACTATGTGAAAATTTAACCAATATTTTCACTATATTCCAATATTATTGTAATATATAAAAATAGGCTATTTATTCCAAGCATATCCCTAACCACTTTCAGAACCTTGGGGAACCATAGCTTTGGAAAGCATAATAAGAATTCCAAATTCTGATTTCTACCAACCAGAAAAGGCTTCTTCTCTGAATTTAGGTGACACCCATTTTAGCAATGTCAAAGATTATGTTTCAGAGGCCTAAAGAATAGGATCAGGATGTAAATGTGCATGATCAGCTTGGCAAGGTATGAGCACCTTTTAAGATCTGGAATATTTTCTCTTCAAAGGTATTCTTGATTTCAGTCAAATATTATTTGTTCTCCATTTAATCTAAAACAGCGGTTCTCAACCTATGGGTCGCGACCCCATTTGGGGTCGAACAACCGTTTTGCGGGGGTCACCGGACACTGCGGTCTGCCATTTTTTTGGGCCGTCGCATGCGCGCTGCTCATGTGCAGTTTGGCCTGTCGCGCGCGCGCTGCGCATGCACGGATCGGGCCATCGCGCATGCGCCACACATGCGCGGATCGGCCTGTCGTGCTGCACATGTGCAGTTTGGGCCATCGCGCACATGCTGCATATGCGTGGATCGGCCCATCGCACGTGCACGCGTGGATCGGCCCATCGCACGCGCGCCACACATGTGTGGATCGGCCCATCGCACGCGCATGTGCGGATCAGCCCATCGTGCGCACACTGCACATGCGCAGATCGGACCGTCGTGTGTGCGGCACGGGTTGGGGTCGCGCCGCGCATGGGCGGCACAAGTGGGGTCTCAACCTGAAAAAGGTTGAGAACCACTGATCTAGAAGAGTGTTTCTCAAACTTGGCATTTTGAGAGGGCTAAACTTCAGTTCCCAGCATTCACTAGCCTGCATTCAATTTTTGGAAACTGAATTGCCAAAATTGAAACACTGATCTAGAGGATAAGGCAAACGAGATTTTCTGCTATCTGTCTAGCAACTGGATTTGAACAATTCTGGCATTTGATCCTTTGCCACTCTTTCAGATTTTTTTTCTTTTTTTTTTTTTTAATTTTATTAAAAAATATTTTTATTGGTTTTTTTTTTAAAAAATTTAACAGAAAAAAGAGACTAGTCATATCAAATCATAGTATTAAAATAAACAATCATCCATGAACAGAGCATAAATACATTTTCCAATGCATCTAATGATAATAACTCAACTAAAAATAAACATCTCAAACAAATAACCTTCATCGTTCTCTATCTCCATCCTATTATTCCCCCTTCTTATCAACTTCCACTTAAATCAATCTTCACTCCACCAAAGGCCACCCAGACAACCCTTTAATAACAATAATTAATTATTCTTCCACCAGCCCCAAATACAGTTGAGAAAACATCTTATCTAAAATTATAATCCCTCCCTAACCCACGACTTCCCAGAATGCTTACAGGGTATAACAAAAGAAAACCCCACTACATCAAACATAATTATTGTATAATCTTAACAAGAATTTTAAACTATGTAATATATACATTCTCTAAATCAAAACAATCCATTAAAAAAAAACTCATCTTATTAAAATTAAACAGATGATATTAATGACGATAACAATATCAATAAATCCCTCAGTTGAAAAAAAAGAAAAATAATAATAATAATAGTAGTAGCAATATCAATTACATTCTAAAAAAAAAACTCATCTTATTAGAATTAAACAAATGATATTAATAACAATAACAATATCAATAAATCCCTCAGTTCAAAAAAAGAAAAATAATAATAATAATAATAATAGCAATATCAATTACATTCTAATCAATTTAATTTCTCATAATATATCTTAATATATCTTCATTTAAACATCCTCACCAAAACCTTAGCTATAATATTTATCTTTAATTCAACCCATAATCTTAAATTAAGCTTAATTCCTTATTAAACAATTAACTCATCTTGTTAAGAATAATATTTATCATTCTATAAATTTCATTTAATCAATCGACTTCTGGGCTCTCTCATCTAAGAAATAAACCTCCATAATACTAACAAACTGTTTATAGCATTTCTAACTTACATTCCTTCAATTTTATCCAGTCTATCTATCTCATCATTAAGTCAATCTAATGTCAAACCCAGATCATCAAAACAAATACATCCTTCGTCTATTTAATTGTGTCAACCATTAAACATCTTCTCTTGCATCTTACTCCTAATCTTGGTCCTCAAATCAGTCCATAGTTTTAGATTGCCAATAATTCCTTACATACAAGTTTAAATTTCATTACTTCAAACGAACTCTAGGTTTTTTTCCTAACCAAACAAGCCGCCATAACAGGGCCACCCTTTCAAATAATAAGTCTCTCTTCGTTATTTCTTCAGCCCCGTAAATAAATTGCTTCTGAAACTGAATCTTCCTTTCTTGAATCAATTCCTCTTGCTCTCCATAAATAAACTGCTCATCAAGCAAAGTCCATTTCACTTTGTAGCCTAATTGCTTCTTGAGGTGAAACAATGTCTCTCTTTTGTGAATTAAATCCTCTTCATGGTGCTTAGCTGGATAGAATTCCTTTTCTTGAAGCAAAACCTCTTCCTCTCCATAAATAAACTTTTCATCAAGCAAAATCCTGTTATAGTCTTTATTCTCAGAAGTATCTTCTTCATTTCCCTGTTGATCTCCTAATTTCTCTTGTATTGTATAATACTCAACAGAGGATTGTAATTCATTTGAAGGAGAGATTCCAGTTGAATGTTCTAGCTCTTCTCCATATTCAAATTGTGATATAAATTGTTCAGCAGTAAGTTGTTCAGCTTCATTTAAAGGAAGGAATTTAGTACATATAGTAAATATTTCTGTAAAAGCCACACTGCACATGCGCAGATCGGACCGTCGTGTGTGCGGCACGGGTTGGGGTCGCGCCGCGCATGGGCGGCACAAGTGGGGTCTCAACCTGAAAAAGGTTGAGAACCACTGATCTAGAAGAGTGTTTCTCAAACTTGGCATTTTGAGAGGGCTAAACTTCAGTTCCCAGCATTCACTAGCCTGCATTCAATTTTTGGAAACTGAATTGCCAAAATTGAAACACTGATCTAGAGGATAAGGCAAACGAGATTTTCTGCTATCTGTCTAGCAACTGGATTTGAACAAGTCTGGCATTTGATCCTTTGCCACTCTTTCAGATTTTTGAAACTGTAGAACTGTTATGGACTTCTTTACTCCATACAGATGCTACATCTTACAGTCAGAATTGTTGTCTCCAAAATGACAAAAATAAGTAATGGAGTTAATAATAAAACTTTACATAGATTCTGTGTCTATGAATTTGTGGAGAGAGAATGAAAGAATGAATGAGAATGAAAGAGGTCTATGTTATGATAGCTATATGAGATCAGCTTCTAATCACTTCATACCATGTGAATTCAAATAAAGCTACATTTCAGCCACCAAAAAACAGTATTCGTATGTTTGGGGAAATCCTGAAGCCCGCAGAGCATATGACAAATCAAGTTCAGTTGTGAAGTGTTGAACATCAGTGAGAGATAATGCCCTTTTTAAGAGTAAATTGAATAGAAGCATTTCATTTATGCAAAAAGACACACATTGTGCATCACATTATAAACCTCTTCTTATACTTGCTTCTCAGATTTAAAGCATGATAGTGTGGGGGAGATTAAAGATTGCTTTTTAAAAAAAAAAACCCATAAATGTTTAACTAACATCAGTGTTATTTGAAGTGTTATATATATTTAATGTTTCAAAGTTATGTGCTCTTCCCAATTTCTTCAATACATTTCACCAAATTAAATGCTTTGTACCACCCTGGGAAGTTCAGCTGGCCTTTATTAATGCAGTATGAATTTATTATTTTCTTTCATACAATTTTTTAAATATTTAATTAGCTGGAGTGAGTGAGCCTTTTAATCCCCCAAAGTTATAAATAATATGTAACTGATTAAATACAACAACCATATAGAAGTAGTTGGACTACAAATTTTAGGTATTAAACTGGAGGGGCGAAGAGTAGAATCACCTTTTAGATATTTTTTTTCTATTTAGATATTAATGTGGAAAAATCCATCAAGAGTATATATATTCTAAAGCATTTTATTTATCATTTTCACGGATTTCACAAAAGTATTTTAATCCTAAAAAGGCCTTAATCCAAATGATAGAATAAGACCTATAAAAGAGGACAAATTTCTGAAGAATGATTATGCCAGTCAAAAGAAGCATAAAACAGTGAAGTGTACTTGTAGCTGGATTGACATGAGAAGCTTATTTTAGAATGACCAACATTTAATTTTGTTAATTAATTTATCCCTCACCTTACCCACTGAAGTTTTCTGTCCCAAATTCCAGGTGTGCCAAACTGGATTATATATACACATAGAGAGATATTTAACATGTGATATTCTTCTTATCTAAATAATACATATGATAAAAGGTTAATCAGAAGTGGGATCACAGGGGGAGTCATTAACTAATTAACTGATTATCTAATTAGCAGGGAATCAAATGCCTTCTTGTATTCAATCTGAGCTATATTCAAGTTGTTTTTCCTCTGCTTGCAGTTTTCCAAAATCATCTTGTCAATTAGGAGCTGATCTTTTTTTCCTCTGCTGTTTAGGAAGTATTTCTACAGAAGTGGATTTTTTTTTTCATCTAGTTGCTGTTGAACACCATCAGCTAAACCACTGTTAGCAATTTAAAAATTCTTGTTAAGCAGATAATTGTCCAGTAGTTGGTGGGTGCTCACCTTTTTCTTGGAATGTTCATTACTTGGTAGGTTTTACCAGATATTAACCAATCTTCAGTTTCACTTCCTTGCACTGTATTGTTAAACTACTGGCAATGAGTGGGTGTAGACCAATCAGAAGTTTCAATCAAAAACCTTGAAATTCATCTTCATCTAATCCTAAGCAATACTTGATATCTCTTGCTATTTTCTCCACCATTTCTGCTGTTATTTTAAGTTGTTTCATTTCAGCTTATTTCTTATTTTTTTATATCTCCTTTGCCCAAATTGCATTCTTATTGTATTTCCTTGGATTATCACATAGCTGTGCTCGGAACTATTTCTTCTTTGTAAGGTTTTTGGCTGGTTCATTGCAATCCTTTGGTTGATGGATTGGTAGAAACATTTCTAATTTGACTAAAATTGGTGATTCTGTCTATGATGTGCAGCAGCTTGTTTTTAAACTTTTTTTCTTTCATTTGTTCTATCTGTCTTGCATCTGATGTTAGCATGCTAATCTTATTTTCCAACCTGTTATTTCATTTTGGTGGTGTGTTCTTTGGCTTTGTTTGTTGATTTTGCATCCCAGATCTTTAGTTATGACTGTAGCTGTACTCTGCTTTAGTTGGTTTATTCCTGAAATGAGCTAATGCCTATATTTGATATTTCAATATTGGCATCCTTTAAAGCAGCGGTTCTCAACCTTTTTCAGGCCGCGACCCCCGACCTGTCAAGCGCCACGCATGCGTGGTGCTACTGCCTGCGCCATGCATGCGTGGTGCTACCCCCTGTGCCGTGCATGCATGGTGCTGCCCCCTGCGCCGGCCGAGGCGTAGGCCACCGCCCGATCGGGGTGGCGGCAGGTAGGCCCAGGCGCTCCTGGGCAGCCGCGGCAGCGACGGCGCAGGGCGACCATGGGCTGGGCCACCAGCTGGCCCAGCCCAAGGGAGGTAAGACACCCGCCGGGCCCCACGTGCGCCAAAAACCCTCCCTGCGTCTGCTGCTGCCCTGCTAGCCTTACCTTCACTGCCGCCCATTCGGGGCAGCAGCAGGCAGGCCCAGGCATTCCTGGGTGGCCACGGCAAGCAGCAGCGATGGTGCAGGGCGACCACTGGCTGGGCCACCAGCTGGCCTAGCCCAAGGGAGGCAAGGCACCTGCCAGGCCCCACGCGTGTCAGCTTCCCTCCCTGTGCCCGCCAGCCTCCCACCTCCCACTCCTGGCCCTCTTTTACTTACATTTTTAGTAGTTGCTCAGCAGGGAGGGGTGGAAAGTTCCAGATAACTCACCTTCATTGCAGACAACTTGCAGACTGGGACTTTTGGCGGGCTCAGCAGGGCAGAGACAGCATGGACAATTCTATTGGCTTTTGAAAGCCAATAGAATTAGACTCTATTCAAGAGAGTCTATTCTATTGGCTTTCAAAAGCCAATAGAATAAGAGGGAGTAGCACAGCTAAGGAAAAGGGGGAAAAATGGCAGACTGCATTGTTTGGCGACCCCCGTGAAATGGTCGTTCGACAACAAATGGGGTTGCGACCCACAGATTGAGAACCGCTGCTTTAAACCTTGTGCTAGCTGTTTCTTTGTAACAATGTCCAATGCAGGTAGCCTTGTTCTGTTGTTTTTGTGCTGCTCTAGGTGCTCAATTATTCTTCATTTCAATTCCTCTTTTTTAATTAGGGGTTTTGTTCTTTCTGAATTTAATGCAGAACAGAGGGTTCCTGGTTTGGGAATAGAAAAATATTTAGTAGCTATGTGGCTTCCTCTATTGATGACTTCCCCTTGTTTGCTTCTAAAGTTTGAGCTACTTTTGGTAAGATTTGGATTTCTTTGCCTTGGGTAGCCCTTAACAAGTCATCTAACTGTACTTCTATGAATATTTTACTGTATTTCATATTATGAACCATTGATTTGCTAGTCTCTGTTCTGTTCTTCTTGATTCTGGATGCTCTTTCCAGAACTAGTGCATTCTTTTCAATTATTCTTGTTAGAGTTGATTTGTAATAATACTTCATTAATTCTTTATTTTCAGTTGTCATATATTTGCAAAAACTATCTTTTGTTAGTCCTGCAGTTGCTGTTGTTGGTTGTTCAGCTAACAGACCATTCATTTGTCTGCAGATGTTAAGTAACTCCAATACCCAGTGTGGCCCTCGTTGACTATAGTGACAACTAATCCAGTATAGATTTCACCATATTGATCATAAGAGAGGGAGTCTTCATTTGGGTTCACCGAGGAGACCTTTCCAGGATGGCTGAACCTTTGGAACAGTCCTCATTCTCCTCAAAGCATACAAAACCAAAACCTCTTCAAGCCTCACTGGGTGATTATTATTGTTATTTTCCTCTTATATGGTATCTCACTTCAGACACATTACATAAAGACTCAACTCTCTGGAAAAGGCTCTGCTATTGAGAAAGGTGGAAGTAAAGAGAAGAGGATGGCCAGCAGCAGAAGGACTCAGTTACAGTAGTGATGAGCACAGAATGGGAGACTTTAAAGAACAGGTTAGAGATATTTCATCATGGAGAACAATCTAGGAGTCTAAAATGACTTGGTGGCACATAATCTACATGAGACACACAAGCAAAAATACAGCATTGTGGTGACTCAGTCACCATATCTTTCTTTTTCCCTTGCACCCATTTACCTCTGGATTCCTACCCATTCTTTATCATTGCACTGTGTTTTCTTCTACCTTTTTTTCCCAATATTTCCTTCTGCTTTCCTAATCTGACCTAACATGAAACTATAACATACAATTAAGAAATAAAATAAAACAATTCCAAAAATAACTCTACTTCAATCATATTTATAGTATGAAAAGACCGGTGCAGCCCTCAAGCTTTTAATTGAATTTTAGGTGTGCTTTGAATGTTACCAATTTATTCATGTCCCAAAGAGTAGAGTTCTTACTATAATTTCCCAATGTAGCTACCTTGTTGGAATGTTTGCTTCATAAAAATAGGTTATCGGATCTCAGGGAAAAGGCCTATTTTCTATGCCCTATTGACTTTAAACCACTCGAGGCAGAATAGATGCTAGGTTTACACTGCTCCTAATTCAAAATATTCTACAAAGCTTTGCCTCTGGTAGGCAGATTGGGAATTTTACTATGTGTAAAAAAAAAAGATGTTAAAACAGAATAAAACAAACTATTAGTGGGTTTGCTTTTGTAAACCATCTTAGTGGGGGGAAAATTGTAAGCAAGTTGTTTGAAATTAGGGACTGATGGTTTCAAAATTATATTTCTGATTTTAGGCACTTTTTTACTCAATTGTCCTTTTGTATGTGTTTTTAAAATTTAGATATAAACATGTTTTTGTTTATTTAGCAAATAGCCAGTTCATTCTCCTTAATGCAACTTGTCAGATTGTAATTCCAGGATTAACCAAAGAGGCTTGGGCTTCTTTCAGATTCACAAATTTGATTTGGTTTGAAGAGGGTTGGGTAACCTTTTTGTTTTTAAAAGATGCTTTAAATTTCAAATGATGCTGTGCCCGCATTTGAATCTGAGTCCCATAACACTTTATTTTTATTTCATTTTTTTTTAAAAAAAAATCACATAAATTTCTGGTGTGCTTCAAGACTCCGATTCAACACAGCATGGACTGGAGGAATTCAGGTCAATTTTAAACTCAGGGAAATATAGAGGAATCTACCTATTTTTGTCTCCAAGTGAAAGTATTCAGTACTCTGACTCTAGTATTTCAACTGTTCTGTACACCTGAAAGAGTAAGGGATTGGGCTGCACACATCAAAAAGGTTGAAAAATAATTCAACAAATAAACATTACATACGTACATAAACACACGTATATGTATATGTATAGGTATATGTGTATGTGCATGTGTATATGTATATGTATATGTATATGTAATATGGGGGTGGGAGATGGGTAAGAGAATTTAAATAAATCACTCTTGTTTCGGAAGGACCAATGAGTTGAAAGAATGGCCAATTGGGAAATTCTTTTATGTCCCCAGCAGGAGCAGGAGCAAATGACAGAAACTCACCCCATCCAACAGCAGCATTCGGGTCTCGAATGTGGCCTTGCTTGTCAACCCAGGGTCCATGCAAGTCACCATGCTCCTCATTCAAATAAAATAATAAACACAACCTTACTTCTACTTTATGTGTGGAAGAGGAATACTTGGAATCAGAGATCAACTAAAATGTGAATTTTAAAAAGTTGGGAGAGAATGGGGACTGATTTGAATGGATGTTAGATTTTTATTTTAGGTCAGTTATTGGTGATACTTTTTTAAAAAAAATCATTTTAAATGTAAAAGATTATATGCCATTTGTCTGTTGCCACCCACTGGCAGTATTTACAACCAACACATGTATTGACTTTTTAATTTTAGTCATAATAATTTTCAATATTATTAGAAGTGATCAGCAAATCTTACAGGACCAAAAAGATTACAATTAGCCTTTATTATTCTTTATAGTTATTGTAATGGATAAATGAATTTCATTTTAAGAACATAATGGAACAAGGATTAGGAGAACTTCAGTTGGTCTAAACAATGGGAAACTGTCTTGATGTCCAAATCAAAACTATCAGTGTATCCTAGAATATGTTTTATTCACAAAATAAATGAACAGAAAATAACATTTTGACCTTGTAGCATTTGTGTAAAAAAGAAATAAATAAACACCAACGTTGTTGGATATGCAGTGAAAATAATGTTTCATTAAAACAGACAGTTTGGGGTACATTCTAAAGTTATTATATTCTGGAAAGAAGTAATTTCATATGTTAATTTGATCTTGAGACAACATTTAATATGTTCTGAAATCAATATTCTTTTGATTTACATTTTTACTGAATAGAAATAGACACTTGGAGAAAGAAAACAAATTCTTTACATGCTTTTCATTGCTAAGGGACTAGTCTTTCAATCCTGGAAGATAAACAATATGGCTGTAATTACTCAATGGATTGAAGACTTGATGTTAATTGCAACCTGTGAATGAACTGCTTACAGACATTGATGATGTATGGACTTTGAAATATGAGTGATCCTTTACTGAAACTGTTCTATAAATCTTCATATATGTTTTTTTCTATTTTCTTTTTCTGCTTTGCTTCATTGAATGAATAGAGCAAAAAATATAGAATCCTTGACCTATAACCACAACTGAGTCCAAAATTTATGTCGCTAAATGAAACATTTGTAAAGTGATTTTGACCCACTTTATGACCTTTCTTGTCATAGTTGCTAGGTGAATCACTGCAGTTGTTAGGTTAGTAACACAGTTGTTAAGTGAATCTGGCTTCCCCACTGACTTTGCTTGTCAGAAGCTCACAAAAGATGATCACATGACCCCAGGACATGGCAACCCTCATAAATATGAGCCAATTGCCAAGAGTCCAAATTTTGATCACGTGATCATGGAGATGTGACTATGGCTGTAAATGTGAAAAATGGTCATAAATCACTTTTTTCAGTACCATTGTAACTTCAAATAGTCATTAAACAAATGGTTGTAAAGCAAGGACTACCTGTAATGTTTACTAGCATGTTATTTATTTATTTTATTTTATTATTTATTTTATTAAATTTCTATACCGCCCCTCTCCCGAAGGACTCGGGGCGGTGTACAGCCTAAAATTTAAAAAACATATAAATATACAAAATTTAAAATAATTAAAAATAAATTAAGTCATTTGGCCAAAATCCTAAAACCCAAAACATACAAATTTAAAATCTTAAAAAATACTCAGTCCCCTTAAAACATTTTGACCCTATTGGAACCAAAGCTTCTATGCCAGGCCGGCCTGTCGGAAAAGGAATGTTTTTAGTTCCCGACGGAAGGTGCGTAAATCTGTTATTATACGGAGTTCGGGGGGGAGCTCGTTCCATAACGTGGGAGCTCCCACAGAGAAGGCTCTCCCCCTGGGGGTCGCCAGCCGGCACTGTCTGGCCGACGGCTCCCTGAGGAGGCCCTCTCTGTGGGAGCGTACCGGACGGCGGGAGGTATTTGCTGGCAGTAGACGGTCCTGTAAATATCCGGGTCCGATGCCATGGAGCGCTTTAAAAGTGGTCACTAACACCTTGAACCGCACCCGGAAGACCACCGGCAACCAGTGCAACTCACGCAGGAGTTATCCCATTTTCTATTTTTCTTTAACCCATGTAGAGGTTACCTTAAATTTACCAGTCAAATACTCTTCCATCTTTTTCTCCATCACAAGTTGATACAAATACACTTTTATATGTGTATACACACACACACACACACACACACACACAAACACACACACATACATACAGTAGATATGCAATTGACTCTTTCTGAGGGAATGAAGTGCAGCTAACAAGTATGAATTATAAAATAATTTTGGGGTATAATTGATGCTTAGAGTAATTTTTTTTAACGTACGTTGTCAACCACTTTTATTCCAATATAATCTGGAAATCTCAATGTCTTTCTGTTTACAATACCAACAGTAATTCCACAGTAATTCAGATCTGATCAGTTATTGTTATTTTAAAGAGCTGAAGACATTACTAATTCCAGCCATCTGGCAAAGGACTCAAATTGCAATTCCACAACAACAATAAAAGAGATTCTTCTTCCCTTTAGACCAGACATGTCAAACTCGTGATGTCACGTGACGTCATGCAACGTATCAGGATGGTTTTGCCAATGCCAGCAATGGGGTGGGTACAGCTTCTGGATGACACGTCCGGCCCGCAGGCCAGCAGTTTGACACCCCTGCTTTAGACTCTTTATTAGTTTATGTCATCTTCTTTAGCACTCATATTAGCAAAGCTGGCTACATGCTTTTTGATACATAAGATTCAAAAACTCTTTTCTCTTTCTCCCCATCCCCATTCTAATGCTAGAAATGACACTGAAATTTAAAATGAATTGTTTATTATAATGCAGGTCTTTTTGTCCTAACATGCTTAGACTGATTGAATAGGAGATGTACGATCCTTACATGGTCTCCTCAATCTTCTGTGAAAACTAAAAAACTATTTGGCTACATTTGAGAAATGTGGTTATTTCTGAATAGCGAGAATGTGAATATTGAGTTACAACCACAATTGAGCCCAAAATTTATGTTGCTAAGAGAGACATTTGTGAATTTTTGCCCATTTATGACTTTTCTTGTTACAGTTGTTAAGTGAATCACACAGTTGTTAAATTAATCTTCATTAACTTTGCTTGTCAAAGATCACAAAAAGTGATCACATGACCCTGGGACATTGCAACCACCACAAATATGAGTCCAGTTGCCAAACATCTGAATTTTGATCATGTGACTGTGGAGATGCTGCAATGGTCGTGTGAAAAACGGTCATAAGTCATTTTTTTTCAGTGCCATTGTAACTTGCGGGACCGTCTCCTGCCTCATGAATCCCAGCGACTGGTTAGGGCGCACAGGGTTGGCCTCCTATGAGTCCCGTCCATTAAACAATGCCGTCTGGCGGGACCTAGGGCAAGGGCCTTCTCTGTTGCTGCCCCAGCCCTCTGGAACCAGCTTCCCTCAGAGGTTCGTACTGCTTCCTCCCTCCTAGCCTTCCGGAAAGGATTGAAGACACATCTATGCCGACAGGCTTGGGGCATGTGTGCTGCGCTCTGCCCCTCGGCCCTAAGAGTGTCCCGCCATCAGTGCATGTAAATTGTTTGAGTTTGTGTGTGGTATGAATGTGTTAATTTTAAAATTATTGTAGTATTTTTTTGTTGTGAGCCGCCCGGGTCTTTGGAGAGGGGCGGCATATAAATGTGATTTAAATAAAATAAAATAAATAAATAAACAAATAAATAAATAAATAAATAAATAAATAAATAAACTTGAACGGTCACTAAATGAACTGTTGTAAGTTGAGGACTACCTGTACTAGCATTCTTGAAACTGTATTAGACTCCCAGCACCTATCCCCAATGTGCCTTTTCTAGACTTTCCCTTGGATTGACTTTATTGTTTGGACATCCCATCAGAAGACCAGCTGCTGCAGATCACTGACATTTCTATATGAGAAGATTCTTCTGTTCTGCAAAACCTGTTTGGGAGAGAAGCACATGGAGCTGTGATAAACAGCCTAATCAGTAAGAAGAACTAAGTCAGTCCTGGAAACAATGAGGTAAACATTGCTGAAACTAGATTTCCTTAATTTTCTCCCCTGAGAATGAAGCTTTGTGAGAAAGCTAAACTGGCAGTTGATAGAAATAGCCACTTCTTCTTCTTCTTCTTTGAGTTTGCATATGACCTTTGCCCTTTAAAGTGTTTGCACGCAATTGCTACATTCCGTTTCCTGCATATTTTGATATTCATTTTCTTTCCTTCTTGTTATTTTATGCAGAAGGCTTGCTCTATTTAGTGGGACAGAAATGATTTGGAGGAAAGTGCTTGGCATCTCACATTAGTGCATTTCCTCTCTGGTATTCATTAAAAGAGATCAATTGTCTTCAGGCTTCTGTTTAAGTTTCAAGAAAAATATATTGATGCCTTAAGAATTCACTCATTAAAGTTAATGCAACTTTTAGAGCAGCTTTTCAGAAACAAAAATTTGACTCCTTTAAATAGATGGCAAAGGGTTATTCCCATTTCATGTAAGAGGTGAAGTATCTCTTCTAAAGCATCTTCCAAGCATGCTCAGATTCACTATTTCATAAGAAACAAATATAAATAAAGCATATCCATTTTAATTCCAGTGGGTGCTAGCATCTATCTGATGTTGGCTGAATGTGAGAATGCTAAACTGGAGAGATCTCATTAAAACATGGATGGAAGGCCATCAAAAATTCCCACAGCTGTAGACTAGACTGGGTAGCTAAAAATATCCTGAAATAAAGAAGTGTCACTTTCAAGATGGTGTCCATGTAGTCACTAAGAGTGAAATTTAACTTAAGAAAAACTTACTTTTGGCCTTAAAGCACTCCAGCATCACAATGTCAGCCAAGGATTCCAGATGCTGCACCAGACAACAACAATGACAACAACAACAATAACAGCAACATTGTTGTCACTTTGAATGTACACCAATCGGCATACATCAAAATGAAATTTGGTTGCATTCAGCTCTCAAAGAGTCACCACCTCTGATATACACTCCTTGTTCATGGCCAGCTCAAGTTTCAGAACGTCCATTTTAGTCTCTGGGGAGTGAACAATGACAAACAGGACAGATGGAAATGGAGCTCCATGGGGATTAGCCCTCAAATTAGCTTGTATTCCTGCATGACAACCTCGCCTACTTTCCTTTTTCTGATCCTGTCTTTCCACCTTTTCCTTAAAGGGGCCTCACTCTATTTTGCCCCTGGAGCACAATGCTATCGCCTCCAACTCCTCCAAAAGCCTCTCTCTCTTCCTCTAGGCCTGCCAACAATTCCTTTGCTCCATGAGCCCTGGGAGCTCTCCTCCTCTGCCTCCTTCGGAAACAGCCCTGATTTGCAATAGAATCCATCGCTGTGCCAGCAGTCAGATCTTGCTGCCAGCAGAACAATTTCAAACAGCGCAAACGACTTTGAACAATCTCACCAACAGTTCTGAAATAGCTAAAAACTCACCATACCAGCAAAGATTGTCAGTTGTATATTACCTTACCTCACCACATTGCTCAAACACATTAAAACCTTCCCAATCATGTGGTCTATATCCCTCATATCTCTCCAAAAACTTTTCACCTTTGAGAGCCAATGCAGCCAGAGCCGATCCAGGCGCTGCCATATTAACAAGCTAACAAATAGAGGAAGGAATTCCCATTAAAAAAAAAAGTTAAAGCTCTAATAATTGACCAACTCTTGACTATCTTTAAATTTTACAAGCTTTCGGCAGGTAGCAATTACTGTGCCCCATTTAACTCGCCACTGCTTACAAATGTTTGTGTGTTTTAGAACAGGGCTTTTCAACCTTTTCACCCATTGTACCACTTTTAGGATATGGCAATATCTGAGTACCACCAGTCGCCTAGTAAGGTGTCAAAAACTTGATGATCCAAAAAAAGGGGGGGGAGAAGTGATAAACTACAGGTAATCCTTGACTTACAACAGTTTGCTTAGTGACTGTTCGAAGTTACAATGGCACTGAAAAAAGTGCCCCCAAGCCACAGCCGAGCAAGACACCTGCCCGCCCGGCAGTGCTCTTCCTCCTTTCCGAGGTTTTCATTGTTGTGAGCATTTCTGTTGAGGATTGGCAGTGGGGGTGGGGTGGGGGGTGTTTGGTTTTTATTTCCCCCCGTCTGCTGAGTAGTTGCAGCAGGTTTTGGTTACTTCACATGACCCTGGGACACTGTGACCATCATAAATATGAATCAGTTGTCAAGCATCTGAATGTAAATCACAAGACCCTGGAGATGCTGCAACATTCCAGCTGATCGATGCTTCTTCTGAGCTCAGCAGAAGCACCAAGATCAGCACTGAGCTCCAGCTGGAGCCTGGCACTGATCGTGGCGCTTCCGCTGAGCCCTGACAGCCCTGCAGCTCCAGCCATCTCTCACTCAGGCTTGTGCGGTGCTGCCACCGGTTCAGCTCATTCCCCTCTCCCGCTACTACTTTTTTAGG
The DNA here is from genome assembly GCA_034064705.1 of Bothrops alternatus. NCBI lineage: Eukaryota > Metazoa > Chordata > Lepidosauria > Squamata > Viperidae > Bothrops > Bothrops alternatus. The sequence continues at coordinate 5,638,752 of JARGCV010000040.1, forward strand.
ATGGTCACGTACCACCTGCCAGGTGCCAATGTACCACAGGTGGTACCCATACCACTGGTTGAAAAGCCCTGTTCTAGAACAGTAGCTTTTTTGAACTCTAAATGTTGTAGCCTCAGATGCTCACAAATTTATGTATACATTTTATTTATTTATTAAATATATTTATATGGTCACTCAACTCACACAAAAAAATTGATATGAGATTCTCCATCTACAGTAAAAAGTCTTTGTCCAGCTTTACAGCAAGATCTCTAACATATGGCCTCAATAGAGATAAGATGTTCAATTAATGTAAGATATAATACAAAAGAATAATCTATTTTTTTAATTTCTCTTTGAATTGATTATTTGATTTTCCTCTGGATACATGTCTTACAAATATAATATTTATAAATTGAAATGTTGGATGAGAAATGGAAAATTATTAGTGGCAATTATCCATTTTCCCTTAGTTCTCAGATGCATTGCACATAAAAACACTGATGATAATAAAATAATGTTGCTATAATTATTAAAGATACACTACTATATATGTTGGTCCACTCATGGAAGTCCAAATTATTATTCTTCATTTATGGACACAGTAATTCCATATAGAAACAGGGCTAACAAGCCATGACCAATTGTGATAAACTATTGTGCATCAGAGCAATGATCTGAGATGAATTTAAAAAAAGTTAGCTTTTCTTCTAATATTTATCTTAGTCGTGGACATGCTTATTCTGCCTAGGAGTAGGAGCACAAACTGTTGCAGAGTAAATGCAGATCCAACATTTACCATACAGAATAACAGAAATTTGGGCATCATAATTTGTAAAGTACATAAGGCCAATAGATATTTTAAAGACAGCTAAATAAATCTTGAGATTAAAAGGATAAAATACAGCACCACAGTAAAAGGCTAACAGGACACTAGTCACATCAATAGGCTTAGTTTTATGACAAGAAGTAAAAACAGTAGAATATACCCAGTGAAATCAGTTTTCTAATTTTAAAAAAATAAAAGGGAAAAAGAAATTTTACAAAATGAGTTTCAAATTAAATCCATACAACATGGCATATAAATCTAGTGATAAACATCAAAGATAAATATATATGGAAAAATAATGAAAGGGAATTATAAGACATCAAAGAAGAGCCCAGTATCCTATTAACATATGCCAATTTTGTGTCCTTGCTATTTGTCTGAGTATCTTTCTCATTATTTCAGATATCTATTTCAAAGTTCTCTTTTAGAATATTTGTATCCCTTGCAAATATATTCCATTGATCAAGAATTTCAATGACTTTGAACAATCACTCTCTCTCACTTCACCTCACAGTTGTTGTGGGGAAAATAGGAGGAGGAATGAGTATTATGTGTGTTCACTACCTTATAAAGAAATAAATTCAGGATAAAAATCAAACAAAAATATTTTATACATAAAAATCCATGTTATTGGAACACACACACACACACACACACACACACACACACACACACACACAAATATTGGAAGGCTATGTTTATCTTTCCTTTCCCTATATCACTATTCTTCCTCACAGAGAAAGAGAGATACAGTTTATTAAAAAAAGATCCAATTAAAATCAATGTGAATTTTACTAAGCTCTTGGATCTGCATGATGAAGATATCTGGAGGTAGTTAGAAAAAAGGTCTGATTTCCCAGATTTACTGGGATTCCAGTAACAGTATGTTCTCCTTTTTACATCAGTCACTCAACAGCTGATCCATCCCATGATCAGTCCTTCACTTCCTGGGGATACTTGCTCCTCTGCTGACTCAGGGATACCATGCCCAAGTCCTCCAAGACTTGGAGGGACTGTGAAGAGCCCGACGTCGGGAAGGGAATCTCTTTACCTAAGGATGAGGAGGACGCCGACGCCCGCACTTATCGTGGCTTGTGAGAGGACGAAACCCGGCTGCAGGGACGAGAACTGGGGGAAGAGGGCTTTTTCCCCCACGCAACATCTTCGAGGGCTTCCCCAGCATGTCCGACCACCTGGACGCCGCCCTCGCCCTGCCCGCCCAGAACTTTGTCGGCTGGAGCTGGAGACGCCAACGCCCGTGCTTGCCATGGCTTGTGAGAGGACGAAGCCCGGCTACAGGGACGAGAACTGGGGGGAAGAGGGCTTTTTCCCCATGCAACATTCCGAGGGCTTTCCCGGTATGTCCGACCACCTGGACGCCGCCCTCACCCTGCCCGCCCAGAACTTGGGACCCTGAAAGACGAGCATCAGTCTCTCACCAACCCAAAGCCCCACAAGTGCTGGAAGAATACGAGCCCGGGGGGATAGCCCTATGGAAACCTGGTTTGCATCATGGCTTGGCTGGATGTGAGGGTGGAGAGTCAGGTCGAAGTTTGGAGTTTGGTGGAGGACTGGAAAGACTACTAGGATCCGGCCAGCTCCCGACGTCCAGCCAGCTGAGAGTCGGGTCAGCGTCTAGAGTTTGGTGGAGGGCCTGTGAGGCCGTTGAGAATCGCTGGCTGCCAACAGCCAGCTGAGAGTTGGGTCGACGTGTGCAAGTCAGTTGGGAGTCGATGGAAGCGATGGAGGGTTTGTTTTTAGGGAGGGGTTGGGATGGAGTAATTTTTTAATTATGGTTTATATATTGGATTTTATATATTGGGTTTTTAGCTGACTAAATTGGGTGGGTGGGAGATGTATGCATGGGATGGGGATACGTATGAGGAATGCGTGACAGATGTATGGACAGACCTGCTGAGCCTGAGGGAGGCCAGGGACTGGGGGGATGTGGACTCTGGAGTCAACGAGGGTTGGAGTATACCGGTCATTCAGAGAAGAGGCAGATATGGTGGGAGCAGGAGGGTAGGCCACTCTCGGGGAACTAGGTCCTGCTGTCTCATAGCAGTTCCTTGTTCTGGCCCTTCTGAAAAATCTAGCTCACCCCATGACCCTGGTGATGACCGTAGCTTGGGCCCTGGGCTCAGACTGTTGCTGCTCAATGCCAGGTCAGTTAATAATAAGGCCCCCCTCATCCATGACCTTCTCATGGATGAGGAGACTGACCTGGCGTGTGTGACTGAGACCTGATTGGGCCCTGAGGGGGGAGTTCCCCTCTCGGATATGTGCCCACCAGGTTATCAGGTATGGCACCAGCCGCGACCCCAGGGAAGGGGGGGAGGAGTGGCTTTTTTGGCCCGGGAGAACCTCAGTCTACGCAGGCTCACTGTTTCTGAAATTAAGAACATAAGAACATAAGAAGAGCCATGCTGAATCAGGCCAAAGCCCATCGAGTCCAGCATTCTGTGTCACACAGTGGCCCACCAAATGTACATGGGGATCTTGAGCAGAAAGAGAAGGCAAAACCCTCCCTTTCCCTTGACCCCCAAACAAATGGTACTCAAGGGAATCCTGCCTGCCTCAACCAACATAGAGGCGGCACATGGACATCTGAATTCCGGGTTGCGAGTCCATCTTTATGACACTGGACCTTGGGGTCCAGGTGGGCTTATTGCTTACGTACCTGCCTCCCAGCTGCGTGGCATCAGCCCTGCCTGTACTACTCGAGGAGGTTGCTGGACTGGCGGTGGAGTTCCCCAGGCTTATGGTCTTGGGGGACTTTAACCTGCCATCACTTGGCAAGTCCTCGGGGTTTGCACAGGAGTTCATGGTCGCCATGATAACCATGGACCTGACCCATGTAGTGCAGGGTCCGATGCATGAGGGTGGGCACTCCCCGGATATGATCTTCCTTTCGGAGCAGTTGGGTAATGATCTGGTTTTAAGGGGCTTAGATACCTTAGATACCTTTGTCATGGCCCAATCATTTCCTGCTATGACTGAATTTTACGGCCCCAATCCTTCCCCGCAGGGAGGCGGAACCGATTAGGTGGTTCCACCCCAGATGCCTGATGGATCCAATTGGTTTTCAGACGGCGCTTGGGGAATTACCGAGCTCGTTCATTCACAATTCGGCGGAGTCCCTGGTAGCGGCATGGAATACGGCCGCGAAAGGAGGAACTCAGGGGGATGAAGCACCATAAGAGACGTCTAGAGAAGTGATGGAGACGAAGTAGGTCCGGATCTGATCGAACCAGATTGAGCTCACTTATTAGAGCCTATTTGAAGGTGATTAAAGTGGCAAGATCTTTGTATCTTTCCGCTTTGATCGCGTCTGCGGAATCTCACCCGGCCGCCCTGTTTAGGGTGACTCGGTCCCTCCTTAACCCAAGGGGTCCGGGGCCTCCCTTGCAGGGTAGTGCCAAGGACTTTAACAACTGTTTCGCAGACAAAGTAGCTCAGATTCGGGCCGACCTAGACTCCAATTGTGAAGCAGAGTTGACTGATAACGATTCAGTCAAGGGAACAGGGGCATGCTCTTGTCCAGTCATCTGAGTTTGAGGCTGTTATACCTGATGAAGTGGACAGGGCCATTGGAGCTGTGAGTTCCGCCACCTGTTTGTTGGGCCCGTGTCCCTCCTGGCTGGTTTCTGCTAGTAGGGAGGTGACACGTACCTGGATCCAGGAGATTGTCAACGCTTCTCTGAGGGAGGGGTCCTTCCCGGCTCCCTTAAAGGAGGCACTTGTGTGCCCCCTCCTCAAGAAGCCTTCCCTGGATCCAGCAATTTTGACCAAATATCATCCGGTCTCTAACCTCCCCTTTGTGGGGAAGGTTATTGAGAAGGTGGTGGCACTTCAGCTCCAGCGGTCTCTGGAGGAAGCCGATTATCTGGGGCCTCTGCAGTCTGGGCTCAGGCCCGGCTACAGCACAAAACTGCTTTGGTCGCTCTGATGGATGATCTCTGGTGGGCCTGGGATAGAGGTCAGTCCTCTTTCCTGGTGCTTCTTGACCTCTCAGCGGCATTCGATACCATCGACCATGGTATCCTTCTGCACCGGCTGGAGGGATTGGGAGTTGGGGTTACCATGTTACGGTGGTTCTCCTCCTATCTCTCTGGTCGGTCACAGTCGGTGTTAGTGGAGGGTCAGAGGTCCACCTCTAGGTTACTCCCATGTTTAGTGCCTCAGGGGTCAGTTCTCTCCCCCCTACTTTTTAACATTTACATGAAGCCACTGGGATAGATCATCCACCAGCATGGAGTGAGATACCACCAGTATGCTGATGATAGTCAGCTGTACATTTCCACTCCTGGCCAAATCAGTGAAGCGGTTGAGGTGATGTGCCATTGTCTGGAGGCTGTGAGGGTCTGGATGGGCATTAACAGGTTGAGGCTGTGGGTGATGCCTCCCAAGGACATTTCAATCTGTCCTTCCATTACCCTGGGGGGTAAATTCATAAACCCCTCGGAGAAGGTGCGCAACTTGGGAGTCCTCCTCGACCCACGGCTGACATTGGAACATCATTTGTCAGCTATGGTGAGGGGGGCATTTGCCCAGGTTCGCCTGGTGCACCAGTTGCGCCCTTATTTGGATCGGGAGTCTCTACTCACAGTCACACATGCCCTTGTCACCTCGAGGATCAACTACTGCAATGCTCTCTACATGGGGCTACCCTTGAAGAGTGTTCAGAGACTACAATTAGTGCAAAATGCAGCTGCGCGAGCAATTGTGGGCCTTCCACGTTGTGCCCACATTTCGCCACATTTCGCATGCTGCATTGGTTGCCTATCGGTCTCCAAGCGCAATTGAAAGTGTTGGTCATTACCTATAAAGCCCTTCATGGCATTGGACCAGGATACTTACGGGACCGTCTTCTGCCACATACTTCCCTTCAACCAGTGAGAGTGCACAGGGTCGGCCTTCTCCGGGTCCCGTCAGCGAAACAATGTCTATGGTGGGTTCTAGGGGGAGGGCCTTCTCTGTTGTGGTGCCCACCCTCTGGAACCAACTTCCCCCCTGAAGTCCATGCTTCTCCCACCCTCCTGGCCTTCAGAAAGAATCTTAAAACCTATCTTTGCCGGCAGGCTGGGGATGATTGTGATTGTTATGTGAATGATGAATGTGTGTTGGGTTTTTATTTTTAATGCTTTTCTTTTATTTGGACTTAGATTGTGAATATTGTTTTATATACGTTGTAAGCCGCTCTGAGTCTTTGGAGAGGAGCGGCATATAAGTCCAAATAAAATAAATAACTAAATCAGTAACTTACTAAAATAAAACCTGGATATATTAACACCTACTCTGTGTTGTCTGAAGTTCACACCTTGAACTTTAGCTTTCTAATTAGACAAAGGATTAAAAGTTATCTTGAACAACTAAAACCAAGAGGAAAAGAGATAAAAAAGAGAGGAAGTAAATGGTGTCAATCAGCAACTAGAAGAATCAAAATGACAAACTGTGTCAAGCTCAGAAAACAGTGCAGATGTATGATAAGATGAATAAATTCGGTTATATTCGCATTAAACAAATTGAAATGGCACGATATGCTGAATAGTTCTAATATTAACACATATTGAATTGTTAGGAAAGAACATGCTTTATTTCAATTGCTATTCATTGTAATCTTATTTGGATTTTCTTTTGTTTCTCAAATTGTTCAACTATTTTCTATAAAACATAATTTGGTAAATAATGTAAACCAGAAATCAATGTCTTTGCAAATGCTTCCCAGTCTAATTTGTATTCATTTACTCTTCCTTCCCTCACTGAACCAACTTTTAACTAATTACACACATGAAATCACAACCTATTACACACATGAGAACACTGTGGGCATGTTTATCATCTCCCAAGACCAGGTCATTCTATTAAAGTACTGGCCAAGGTTCAAACATTATACCTTCTCATTCTGGAGCAAAACAGCTTGCCAATTTGATATGGGCCTTTAGTTCTTGGCTGGACTAAAAGTTTATTCTGACATATCACTGAGACTTTTGTGAGTTTACGTTCCAGCTGTTCTGCACCCACTGTGTTACAATGTGATCTAAAAGAGATATTAATCTACACATGAATAATCAAATGTGAATTATGTCTAGCTCTTTCTTGGCTCTTAATATCATATTTCCTTTCAAACTATTAAATTTTCTGCAAATTCTCCCCGTTTCAGAAACGTTTTGTGAAAAACATTTGAAACAGGGCTTGGACCCACTAGCGGTTCCACTGTCAGAAGTATAAAAATAACTTGTTCAACAGTTCTCATTTCAATTCCTAATACTATCCATTGTGTTGCAAGTTTATGTTTGAAAAGGCATCTTTGTAATGAACAAGTTTTTTTTATTATTTCAGATGTATTGTCTTCCTTATTGTGCTTTTATGCTATGTGTGAAATTATTTCCACATCAAAACAAATTAATGCATGACTACCAAGTAATAGATTTCTTTATCTATCAGTTTGGAATAGAGAATAGAGTAGATTTTTTTTTCTTTTACCCACATCTCCTATTCCACCTCAGACTTCATGAATGAAAGAAATCTCCAGCATTTTCAAAACAGACTAATTCCATTTCCATTGATATTGCTTCCTACATGGCTATCAGGTAAGCTCTAACCAAATATTCAGGTTAAGATGTCCTTATTTAAACTACAAATAGCCAGATATTCACTAGATGGCACCAAAGAGTTAGAATTTTTCTTGAATCTTTTTACTGATATCTAGTATTCAATCAAATTTGTATCCCAGCCACTCAAATATTCACACAAATACCAAAATTGTTTTTCACTCTATGGCTGAAGTGAGCACCCTGCTACTCATACTGTTGTTGGTTAACTCGTTGGATATCGTCCTAGAACTTGGAGGACTTTTCTTACTGAATGCTTTTCCCCAAACCCAGGATGTCTATTCACCTTAGGTATACAAACCTAACACAAATTACAACAGAACTTAGCCAAGGTCACTAGGGTTCCTTTAAGGAAAACATGTATAGTTTTTACTATAGTTGTTAACGATGCCATCTTGAAGGCAAGTTTTGTAAACTCTCTATAGTGCAGTGTTTCTTCCCTTATGATCAGGGGCAAAAATGTTCCCTGTCTATGAAACAATAAAATTAATTTTAAAAACTAGGTGAAACAATTCAAAAATTCAAAAATTCAGAAGCAAAATGGTTTCCTAAGTGCCTTCAGTTCTTATATTAACAGATCAAATCTCATTTTAAAAAAAAGTCTAAGGAAACATTCTCTTTCTGTCAGATATAGGACAAAAAAGTAGTTTTAGGACTAGATCTATATTACTTATAGAATTTACTAATTAATAACTTCCTAACTGGCATTTTTGTTGTTTTTACATACTATAGTTTAAGTCTCATGTTACTCAATGTTATATTTCATTATGCTCTACTGTTACAACAATAAATTACTTCTAAGTCTATTCCTGGCTTCTTCCTTCTTGAAAGTTGCTTGTTTAGAAAACCAGAATATTCAGACAGCTGACAAAACTGAGTATTTTGTGGGTTGTTTTTGACTTTTGGGGTTGCAGGTTGTGTGATTACAAAATATTTCCAGCCTTTTGTTGTGATTCAAATTTGTGCCCAATTCATTAAGTACATCATTTACGTAATGTAATAGAATGTTCCCACCTTCTCCTGACCTTTGCAGCTTTCTGTAGCTTTCAGTCAGGTATTGACAAACAGGAACAATCTTTCTAATGTATTAGAATAAAATAGGTGAGGATGCCATACAAAATCAATGTCTATATTCTGGATATAAAAATGTCTATATTTTAGATTATTTTTCAGAACAATGTAAAGCCAACCACTGTTTTGTGGTTAGCTTTCAGCCCAGTTGTGCATGATAATATTGAATAATGTGATTTGGAGACTGGGCTTTGTTTTATTCAAATAAAAACAATCCTATGTTGTTTTTTAATTATTATTATTTCTGCATGACAGGCAGAATTATGAATCTGTGAAATAATTTAGGTTGGGTAATCCAGCATAGCTCTCCATCTGGCATGCAACTCTTTGAATAGGAAATGCACCAACATTTAAATAATTTATTTCTTCTTTTTTGTTTGTTAGTTTTCATCATCCAAAGGAGGATATTCACCATTCCTCCACAGGTGACAAATGGATGCACATGCAGTATGATCCCTATCCCTTTGCAAGATACCACCTAAAATGGTTCTGTGGTGGTCACTCTTTGAGAGCATTTGGTGAGACAGTGTCTATATCATATTTTCCATTCCATTAGCAATTATTGGAGCCTGCCACTGTTAGTGGCTTGCAAAGATTTTGGTGGCACAATCAGCTATGTTCTCATCCACACTTTTATTTCCATCACCATCATCTCCACTTCAGTCTGTTTCTCTATACATCCATTTGCTATGTTATATTTCCCAATCCATAAGCAGTTATTGGAGCCTACTACTGTTAGTGGCACTACAGCCTGTTCCTCTATACATCCATTCTCTCAAATCTTAAAAAAGCCTTGAACCTACTCTTCCCATAACAAACAATTCTACCATCATTTTCCTTACTTAGATTACCATTCTATAATTACCATCTCCTTGGCATATCTTAAAAAGTAATAATGAGAATCCCATTCTGATATCCTATTTCAAACTCTTGTTGCCCTTGAAATTTTTTGTTAAAGTGGCAATAATTAAGATGTTAAGAATTACTCTGTCTACTTATACCATTTGGGTAAGCCAATCTTCTTAATTGTGTCTCTAGATATATCCTGAAGAACATGCTGCATCAAACCCAGGCACTAATAAATTGTTCTTACACTCAGAACTCTAACATTAGGGACATTTAATCCTAAATATTTCTAAAGAACTTAACAAGAGATCATTTCATTTTAAAAGAAAGCTGAGAAACAGTAAACACAGTTAAACCTTGCAGCGTAATCTAGTAGATGCAATTTAAATGTTTTCGCATGGAAAAAGAATTTTTTGGGTGAAAACAATAGAAGTAATTATTATTTAATGCAAAGATATACAGCAAATTTGCTGGAACCAGCTCTGGGGGTCTTGTGATTCTCCCACTTAAGTGTTATGTTTCTCATTAAGAGGAGATTAAACAAACCCACATTATACCACCAAAGACACTCTCTATGGATTTCTGTAAATAGTTTAAGACTATAAGATGTTGCATCAAAGCAGAACCCAGGTTCAATTCACACACACACACACACACACAATATATATATATATATGTGTGTGTGTGTGTGTGTGTGTGTGTGTGTGTGTGTGTTTCCTGAGGTTTTCGCAGGTGTTTGTATGTAGGTCTTTGGTTCTTCGGGTTTTCTCCCACGTAGAATTTGAAGTGTCTTGGCGACGTTTCGACGAAGTCTCATTCGTCATCTTCAGGCTGGTGCTTTCGGCTTCTGCTTCTAGGAGCAATGTGAGATTTTAGCTGTTTCTTCCTTTTAACTGCCAGTGGGGGTTTGAACTGATTGGCTGGGAGCTCAGCTGGAACACTCCCCCAGCCAATCAGAGCACAGCCAACCCCCCCATCCAATCAGAGCACAGCCAAGCCCCTAACCAATCAGAACACACCTCCACCCAATCAGAACACAGCTGAGCTCCCAGCCAATCAGTTCAAACCCCCACTGGCAGTTAAAAGGAAGAAACAGATATATATATAACTTGTGGCTCAATAGGTTAAAGCATCTGCTTAGCATGCAGACTGCCCAGGTTCGAATCCCGGAAGGGTGAGTTCTGACTGAAGAGAGTTAAGAAACTCGAAATAGCTATATCTATCAGAAATCCCTTATTTCTTTGTCAACAATTTTAAACAACATATATATATTTGTGCTTGCAGGATGGCTCTGGGTTGAGCTGAAACAAGCAAAAGGAAAGAATGATTCCTTCCTCCCATATTTGGGTTTACAGGGTGCAATCTAAAAAATAAACACTTGACACATATCCTTACTCCCTGACTACTGACAAAGCGGGAGAGAACTTGTGGCTCAATAGGTTAAAGCATCTGCTTAGCATGCAGACTGCCCAGGTTCGAATCCCGGAAGGGTGAGTTCTGACTGAAGAGAGTTAAGAAACTCGAAATAGCTATATCAGAAATCCCTTATTTCTTTGTCAACAATTTTAAACAACATATATATATTTGTGCTTGCAGGATGGCTCTGGGTTGAGCTGAAACAAGCAAAAGGAAAGAATGATTCCTTCCTCCCATATTTGGGTTTACAGGGTGCAATCTAAAAAGTAAACACTTGACACATATCCTTACTCCCTGACTACTGACAAAGCGGGAGAGAACTTGTGGCTCAATAGGTTAAAGCATCTGCTTAGCATGCAGACTGCCCAGGTTCGAATCCCGGAAGGGTGAGTTCTGACTGAAGAGAGTTAAGAAACTCGAAATAGCTATATCAGAAATCCCTTATTTCTTTGTCAACAATTTTAAACAATATATTTGGTTCTTCGGGTTTTCTCCCACGTAGAATTTGAAGTGTCTTGGCAACGTTTCGATGAAGTCTCATTCATCATCTTCAGGCTGGTGCTTTTGGCTTCAGGCACCAGCCTGAAGATGATGAATGAGACTTCATCGAAACATTGCCAAGACACTTCAAATTCTACATGGGAGAAAACCCGAAGAACCAAAGACCTACATACAAACACCCGCGAAAACCTCAGAAAACAAATATATGTATATGTATATGTATATGTATATGTATATGTATATGTATATGTATATGTATATGTATATGTATATGTATATGTATATGTATATGTATATGTGTATGTGTATGTGTATGTGTATGTGTATGTGTATGTGTATGTGTATGTGTATGTGTATATGTATATGTATGTGTATGTGTATATGTATATATATATATATATATATATATATATAATATATATATATATATGTTTTCTGAGGTTTTTGTGGGTGTCCGTATGTAGGTCTTTGGTTATTCGGGTTTTCTCCCGCGTAAAATTTGCAGTGTCTTGGCGACGTTTCGACAAAGTCCCATTCGTCATCTTCAGGCTGGTGCTTTCGGCTTCGTGCTTCTAGGAGCAATGTGTGATCGTAGCTGTTTCTTCCTTTTAACTGCCAGTGGGGGTATGAACTGATTGGCTGTGTTCTGATTGGGTGGAGGTGTGTTCTGATTGGTTGGGGGGTTGGCTGTACTCTGATTGGATGGGGGAGTGTTCTGTTTGGGTGGGGGCTTTGTTGTGCTCGGGTTAGTCTGAGCTGTAGGGGGATTAGAGATGGTGAGCTGTATTGCTGTTGTTTGGCTTCACATTCGTGGTCATGCCTCATCTTCATGGTGGGTGTCAGTTTGCTTCATGTATGGTTTGGAGGGGTTTAAAGTGGCTAATGATGCAGCTGTGGTCTGGCTTCTGGTTTGTGGTCGTGACTCATCATCGGTGTGGGTTTTGGTTTGCTTTTTGCCTGGATGTGTGGTGGTGAGATCCTGTGTGGTTTTCGTAAGTGTGGGTCTGGTGTCATTCTTTGTGTTAGGGACTCCTTTGTCAATCAGGGCGGGTTTCCAAATGGCTGGTAGGCGGGAGGTATCATCTCGTTTGTTCATGCTGTGTGGGCCAATACACAGTTCAACCAATTAGGACCATTGAGTGGACCGATGACGAGGTTCAAGAGTCCTGCACAAAAACTGGCCAACACTATAAAGGAGACTCCCATCGACCTGTTTCAAGCCCTGATGATGTCAGTAGTTGACCGACGAAAGCTTGGCATTAGATTAAACATTTTTAGTTTAATTTTTTTTCTGGTGCTCGTGTTTATTTGTTTTTATAATATATAATTTCCCCTTTAAGGAAACTTATTTAGGTTAGGAATGACTAGATCAATCTAAATTGATCTAATTTAATTTAGGAATTAAATTCATTAGTATGTTTGTATCACATACTACTGATACTAGATACTAGATACTATTGGAAAGATTTGTACAAGGATTTCCTGATTTTGATGCCCAAAAATACATATATATAACCATGATAGAATAAGGATTATGAATTATGGAAGGATGGTAATCTTTCCTCCAGATGAAGTCAGAAGTATAAATAGTCAAAAAAAGTTCATAAAATAAATTATATTAGAGACAGGGGCTTGGTAAATTAATCAATATTTTCCTAACATAGGGGTTATATGTTATATTATATACTGTACATCATCGTCATAATTTTAGCCATTGTCTACCCACTGCAGGATGAAGGCCTATTCCACATGTTTCCAACCAATAAAATCTTAAACTTTCTTAGGCCCACTATATTTGCTGATGTCATCAATCCATCTTCTTTTAAGTCTCTTTTGTGAACACTTTTTATCAAGTGGAATCCATTCTATGACCATCTTGGTCCACCTGCCATCAGTTCTTCTTGTTATGTGACCATCCCATTTCCATTTCAATTCTTTTATTCTCTTGATGATATTGTATACTTTTGTTTGTTTTCTAATCCATGTGCAGGTCTTTCTATCTTGCCTTGTAATGCTGAGTATGTATTATTCCATGGCTCTCTTTACACTAATCTATACCTTTTGTATCAATTGTGAGGTTAGTTTCCATGTTTCAATGGCATATGTTAGGGCAGTAATACACACTGATCAAAAACTTTTCTTTTCAGGCATAGGGGGAGTTTGTTCTTGAAAATTAGGCTTAGCTTGCCAGATGCCTACCAACCACATTTAACACACCATTGAATTTCCTTTATTGTATCATCTTCCATTAAGATCCATTGGCCAAAGTATATGGAATAGTCTACTACTCTAGTTCTTCTCCAGATAGAGTATTTTTGGGGGGTTTGGTGAATTTATTAAATATAACACAGCTCTTTTTCAGTTGTTGTTGTTATTGTTTAAGCCAAATGGTTCTCCTGTTTTGTGCAGCTCTTGTATGCATCTTTGTAGCTCTTCTGGGTCTTGTAAGAAGAGAACATCATCATCTACAAATCTTAAGTGATTTAAATAGGCACTGTTGATTTTTATTCTATCTTTCACCCAGTCTAGTTTGTGAAATATTTCTTTGAGGCAGGCTGAGATAAAGATAGGTGATACTGTATGGCCTTATTGTACATCTCATTCTATGTTGATTTCCATTTTAAGATCATTAAGGCAAATTGTTGTGCCATTGTTTTTTCATATATTGATTGTAGTAAGTTTATGTAAGTAATGTCTACATCTCGGATAAGCAATGCCTTAATTATTATTTGCTGGAATACTGAGTCAAAAACCTTTTCATTGTCACTGAAAACCATGCACATGTATTTGTTGTGCCTTTCAATGACTTCCTGAACAACCTGGATGTGATGCATTGTGCTGCAGCACTTCTGCATCCTGCTTGCTCCTGCGCATCATTTAATGTTCTCAATATTCTTTTTGCTATTATCTTAATGAAAACCTTGAAGATGACTGAAAGAAGGCTTATTGGATGATAGTTCTTTAAATCATCTTGGGCCCCTTTCTTGTGTATAAGAATCACTTCAGCATTTTTCCATGCATCAAGTATTTTTTCTTCTCTATGGCATCTTGAGTATAATTTTGCTAGTATCTCGTGTACTACCACCAGCTTTCAGCATTTCAACCATAACACAGTCATTTCCTGATGTTTTACCAGTTTTCATTGATTTTATGGTACTTGATACTTCTTCCACTAGGATATCTAGCATTTCCTCTTTCATGGGTATTGTTACTTTTGAGTGATCTTGATCTTTATATAGCTGTGAATAGAATTTCCCCATTATTTATAACATGTCTTGCTTTACATACAGAGCCATCTTTATGTTTTAATGCAAAAATCTTCTTGTATTTATAAGCTTGCATTTTTCTCTATTAATCCCTTTGTTTTCTTCAGTTGCCTTTTTCACAAGCTTCACATTCAACTGACACATTGCTTCTTGGATACATTTTCTTATGGTCTTGCAAAGTTCAACATACTCCAGTTTATTAGTGAAACTTCCATCATTTTCTGGGAGTTCTATAGATGTAGCAAATTCAATGATGTTTTTGACTTTTTGTTCATTTTGGTCCATGGTGTTCATCTCTTTTTGCCTTTTTGTCAAGTTTCACATAATCCAATTGTTGAGTTCAATCAGCAGTTCTTCTATTCGAGCATCCATTTTCATTGTTCAAATGTTGACCATTTCTATGTTCAAAGTCCAAAGGAGCCTGATTTAGCCCAGTGATTCTTACCACCCTCTGCCTTTGGGCAGGTCTTTCTGATGCCATGGGTAGTTGTCCTAGGGCCTACAGGGAATGAAGGCCATTTTTGAGTTTGTATTGGCATGTGGAAGAAATAGACCATAATCTGCCACACTGGTCCAATGATGGTTGGCAGATGTGATTGGTGTTAATCTGACATAATAAACTCTTGCTGGAAATAATGTTGCTGGTATACATTAACTCACTAGGTGGCTTTTTACACTGTTTGTGTCATTCATTAAGGTGCTCAGAGACAGAGAATTCACATGATATGGTCAAAAGAGGCAAGATGACTGGCACCATCATCATGAAGACCCTATCCAGTGTGGATAGGCATTGTTCTTACATATGAAAAGAGTGGGGCTTCTATTGCAATGTTACAACCACCCACCACATTATTTATTTTGTACACACAGAGACATACAAACTGTTCCCTCCATGATTGCTGCTGTTGTTACCGTAAATTATTTAAAGCTTGCTTTCTTTGCAGTCTTATCAACCCTGATCTGTAATACTATTGTATTACAAACTTACTAGAATGTCCATTAAATGAACATTAAAGAGGGGAACAACAGAAATGAGAGAGAGAGAGAGAGAGAGAGAGAGAGAGAGAGAGAGAGAGAGAGAGAGAGAGAGAGAGAGAGAGAGAGAGAGAGAGAGAGAGAGAGAGAGAGAGAGAGAGAGAGAGAGAGAGAGAGAGAGAGAGAGAGAGAGACAGAGACAGAGACAGAGACAGAGACAGAGAGACAGAGAGACAGAGAGAGAGAGAGGCAGGCAGACAGACAGACAGACAGACAGACAGACAGACAGACAGACAGATGGATAAGAGATGGAGATAGAGAGAGAGATAGAAGAGAGAGAGAGAGAGAGAGAGAGACTGGCAGACAGACAGATGGATAAGAGATAGAAGAGAGAGAGAGAGAGAGAGAGAGAGAGAGAGATGCATTGAAGCATCATAATGTAATTTGGTCAAAGATGAAATTTTATTCTGAGCAGACAGCTTATCTTATTTCTGAACAGTAAATCCAATTGGTATTTGTCAAGCCAATTAGTCTTCACTTACATTACCTTATTGTCTCAGGCTTGGGGAGGGGAGTGGAATGCTATTAAGGGGGGAAATAACATATATAAGTGAATTGCATGACAAAAATTAATCTTATAAATGTTTCTTTAGGCATATAGTTTTATCTGCTTCATCACAGGATCATCCCGTTACCCCGCCATTTATCTAGGGCTAACTTAAGACTTTTTTTCTGGAAATAATCTTGCTGGTTTTTTTCCACTGAAGTTAGGGCAAGTTGTGTAAGGACTGGTTGGTAAGAATTACATTTAGAATGGGGTTTCTGATGAAAACATAATGTTAAGTTTGCACTTTCTGAATTAGTTTGTAAAGTTGAGTGGGTCTTTTATTTTAGTTTTGTATTTTATTTTTGCATAGTTCTGAAATTCACAACTGAGGGAATTTCAAAGGAAAAAAAGTTTGATAAACAAAACTATATACATTATAGAAGAGAACACTTCGAAACAATTTTATTTTTCAGAACACAGTGTACTATCTTTTAAAAAAAAGTTCACATTTTTCTCCATAAATTGTAGTACTGTTGTGGGTGGTGAGGAAAACTGGTTAAAACAACACTGCCAAGTATATCCATCCTTTAAGACACTTCATAATATGTCAGACTTCACAATGAATCAAAGCTGGTTCAATTAGAATTTGAACAGTGTTGAACTGGCAATATGGTCCTTAGTATTTGAAGATGGAATTTGCTGAACCCAAAGGGGCTCCTCCCAATTTATGCTGTTCTGAAATAAATCCTTTTAGCATTCATTCTGCCAAGGACAGTTATGGTTCTGAAAAAAGACATGGCCAGTAACAAGGATTAAGAAACCAACATTTTGCATGTTTGGTGAACATTCTACCATTTCAAAGATCCGAAAGACATTTTCTTGCATCTTCAAAACTTCCCCATATCTGGTCTATCTAACAAAAAAGTTGATGGTCTGTAGCTGTGATAGAGCATTTTATTCAGGCACTGGACTAATTACTTTTTTTTTCTTTTAACAATCCTGTAATCCCTTGCATCGGGATGGAGTCAGGTTGACTGAATGGAGCTCGAGCATCTATTAGCTAGATACCCTTCCTGATGCCTACCTGTAGTTTGCAAAAGACAATTACTCATTGCACTCAAAGAGAGAAATATCTATCACTACCTAGGATTGAACCCTTAGCCTCCTGAGAGCTCCACTTCTAGGCCACCGCACCACTCTCACTCTCTTACATAAATATACATATAACACAAAATGAAAATAACTTAAGTTTTCTAATACCTTTTTTTATTGTTTCTAAGCCCATTGCTTTCTCCTTTGGAGAAAACAATTTAAAATGCTTCAGGATCCACTGTATTTGGTCTGATCAAATAGTAATTGAACTACCAGTAGGAAATGTCTGACATAGATAAAATTGTTTTGAGGTGAAATGGAGCTGCCTCTGCTGTGTGAACAGTGTGCATATATTTAATAGGCATTATTTCATATAAGACTACAGTACACATATTTTTGATTTAGCACAAATTGGTTTTTCGTAAACTGGAAAGGTAATGAATTGTTCTTTAAGATAAAGAGTTACAAGTGCAAATGCAGACCATTCTGAAGTAAGGCAGGGGGGAAATCACAGTTTTGTGAAGACTGAATTCAGGGACAAAATTATGACAAGGAAAAACATTCATAATCCTTAGGGGAAGGTAACAGAATGGAATGGAGTAAAGCTTATACTTGCTGGCTGCTGATACACAAAAGGAGAGGCCTATATGGCAACATTTATGTTTTTATATAATTTTATTTTGATGCCATATACAATGTAGAATACATGGTAGTGGTGGGATAATTGGAAATTGAGGGCAGCCAGAATCAATATATCATTTTTCATGACTGGCACACTGGCAGGCAATTGACCCCAGCTTGGTAGCTAGCCAATTATTTCCCTCTCTTTCCCCCATCTTATTTTCTCTCAAATACCAGACAGCTAAAGAGATCTGCAATTTTTATCTGGGTTCAGTGGGATCAAATTTGTCTGTATCCTACTGAGGACAACAAATGACATCTCTGGGAACATGCCAGATTCTGATTGCCACGCCTGTAGCTGGAAAATAACAAAAACAACCCAATTCCCATGATCGGATAAATTGATCCACTTGAGCTGAAGAAATTGGAAATAAATTTTTGACAATCAAAGCCAAGGTGCAGTGGAAAAGAATGGAAGGGGAACAAGATAATGATTTCAAATATTGAGGATATAAAAAGAAGAGAACGAGAGTGCTCATCATTTGGAAACAGAGAAGCTGACAGAGTGTCATCTACGACAACCTTCCAGCAGTTCTAACATCAGTGAGCTATGCTTACCAGATGGCTACAGTAAATTGAATTTCAAATAGGTGATATCTGTGGAAGCAAGAGTGGAAGATACCCTGCATTGGGCTCATTTGGCTTAGATCTTAGACTGAACAGGTTCAAATTCTGTCGTAGCATACATATAGTCCTTGACTTATGTCTACAACAGGGCCCAAAATTTCCATTGCTAAGGAAGACAATTGTGAAGTGAGTTTTGCTCCATTCTATGATCTTTCTTGCCACAGTTGTTAAGTGAATCAGTGCAGGTAGTAAAGTTAGTAACAAGGCTGTTAAGTGAATCTGACTTCCCATTGACTTTCCTTGTTAGAAGATCACAAAAGGTGATCACATGGTCCCAGGACACTGCAACCATCATAAATACATGCCAGCTGCCAAACATCCAAATTTTGATGACATCACCATGGGGATGATGCAATAGTTGTGTGAAAAAATCTTTATGGCACTTTTTTTCAGCGCCATTGTAACTAAATGAATGGTTATAAATTGAGGACTATGTGTTTTGACAAGTATTGGAGGAAATCCAATTATATAATGAAATAAAAAAAGGTTCTGGCTAATTATTTATTGCTTTTTAAATTCTTTTGGAGCACTTTTAAAAATTATAACAGTTATAATAATATTTACAAGATATTGTTATGAGTAATGCATAGATTATATTTCAAGAAAATATATTTGCTTTTATTATATTTAACCATCTTCAAGATGGTTAAGTATAGTAAAAGCAAATACATTTTGCTCTTATATATGCAAACACACACGTGTATTACCATTATTTCACATTCACCAAAAAAGTCCTCTTAAATTCATCCCTTCATCCAATTTCAACATTTTAAAATGAGCAGTAGCACAGATCTAAAGATATTAGTCAAGGGTCAAACATCAAATATGTCATGCGGTAGATTAACAGAATAAAACTATTGTCATAAGAGAAATGGGACCTGCAAAGCAAGCCAAACATTATTTGAATTTTTCTATATTTCTCTGATAGCTGGCATCATTTCTTTCATGAAAAATTTGGACACCTTCCTAGAGGCATGTAAGAAAGCCTTTGCAGAAAATAAACTATTCTCAAAATATGTGCAAATTCATTAATTAGCATATTTGAGGCCATTTGTTCTTTTCTGAAGCCAAACATTCATATTTAACGGTCTCAGTTGGGCACAGAATTCACATTTGGATTTAGGGATCTTCTCCAAGCTTCTTGGCTCAGTTTAATATTCATGACAAGCTGACACTCTGTGACACTAATATTGAAAGGACTACTACATTGGTTTCACAACTATCTAAGGAATTCATGTCTACTGTTTTATGGCTTATCTAGCATGAATATTTTCTGTGCTCGGAGAGATAACAACATTCTGCTGAAGTTGTTTAATTGACAGGACATTCACATAGCCAGGGCCAACATCTAATAAAGCAGCCATCCAGTAATGAATATGCACACATAGGATAGCCCTTAAAAAATTCCCTGACGTGTTGGTAAAAATATTCACAAAATCTAACTGTCATTATTCACCAGACAAGATGAATTGTAACACGTACCTCAAAAAGTAGGTTAGAGATCTGCCAGGGGTTTGACAAATCATATAGTTTTGTTCCCATTTGGGATAACAAAATGAGATATTTTTGATCAATTAGTAGAACATAAGCATTCAGCTTGGACGATACTTTCCTAAATACCAAATGCAAATACATAAACCTTAAACCTGTAGAATTAGATATTTAAGTAACAGATGTTTTAGATATATAAAACAATTGAGGTAGGATAAGAAAAACCTTGCAGGGTAAGGCAAGTTACATATGTAGCTGTATTTATTAGATTTTTTTTAATCCCACTTTTATTACTTAACTCAAGGTGGTAAACATACATAATATTCCTTTCTCTTCCTGTGTTCTCCAAATGACACAGCTGGCTTTCATGGCTAAGATGGGACTGGAACTCACAGTCTCCTGGTTTCTAGCCTGCTACCTTAACCACTTGACTTACCTAGACCAAACATAATTCAGAACCATTGTTGTTTTGTGTTGTTCTTCCTGAATCCAGTGGTTTCCAGATGTACTGGACATCAGCTGTCATAAGTTGCAGCTATATAGTCAAATGCTTTTGCAGGAGTTGAAGTCCAGTATATATGGAATACATAGGTGGCTCTTTTATGTTTAAGCTTGACCAAACTAGTCTAGAAAAGGTTTTATGAGTTTTGTTAGCTGAAAAGTGGGAAAAGGGCAACTCACTGCTTTCTCCAGAATTCTAAGAAAATCACTGAAGATGTTCAAAGTCTAAATATCTTAATTAATTATCAAAAGTACAGAAACTGTTAATTTAATGGACTTTGATATAGCAGACTTTGTATTTAATGGACAAAACAAAGGGATGATTGGCACCAATCAATTAACCTATTGCTTTTCATTGTCACTCTCTCTGATATCTGTGGAAGCTGCTTTGGTTCTTGGACCAGCCCAGACTCATATCCACATCTTTGTATGATCTCTTGGTTGCAGCTTATGTTCATTGCACTGATCTGTTGCACTTGTGATTGCCAGAGTTATCTTTTAACTGCCTTTTGTTCTCAGTTCATCCACTATTTAATAGACATTTGCATTAAAGAACAGCCTTTCCATTAAACCAAGGGTTATTATACTGTAGAAAAGAATGAAGATTGTAGTAGTCCTTTTTCTCCCATGTTATCACTATGAGTTATCATACCTTCATTTATTTCTATCCTGTTTGTCTCTGCTTTTTAATAAGCATGTCTGTATTTTACTCTCTCTTCAGAAGATTTATGCAGTGAATTTTCTTCTTTGCAAATACTGGTTGACTGTTTATCACGGCTTCTGCTCCAGCTATCGAATTGAACAATATCGCCTATCAGCAATAAATTCTAGGGCTTGACAATGTCCTTGTTTTAGCAGTTTTAAATAGCTGGTAAAATTGAAAAATGTAAGCCATATATATTAATTGGTGAGATGTATTTTTGGTACTGGTTCAAAAGTTGTATTGGCCTGGCATATTACATATAGCAATGTAATCTGAACATCTTCTTTCCATTCTTCTCCCATGCAGTAACCTCAAAAGATTCTCAATATGATACCAAAAGTACTGTCTCAGATACAGATTGTATATGATACCTAGTTTTTATAGAAAATGAGTGCAGTTAAGTGTTAGTTCATAAGCTTTAGATGGATGTTATTGTTACGGTTATTTTTTCTTCCTGTTTTTGAAATTCTTTATTTTAATTTCTTTTCAGGAACCCCCTGAATTTCAGGTATTCAGTCTTATCTCTTGTATTCATCCTGTTTTTTATGGAGATGAACAGTCTCTCATATAGCTTAGTTTGAAACAACAAATATCTCTGATTTTTGGGAAGAGATGGTTTGCATCCATCAAAGAAAGGGACAGAGTTACTTGGCAATAAATTCACAGATTTTCTGGAGGAATATTTAAACTAAACAAGGGGAAAGTGAGTTAATTGATACAGAACATCCCTGTCCCTGGCAATCTAAAAATTATTGGGCTATCAGTGCATGTAACATAGATGTGTGTGTGGACAAGAATATCAACCTTGCTGTCAAGCAAAATCAAGCTTTTAATAGTGAGTGCCACAAAAAAGTGCACTAACAAAACAGGTGGTAAGAAAATAGGGGCACTCAGGTACCACACAGGTTATGTAGAAAGTAAAAACAGGGTCAGTCATAAAGGACTCAAATGTCTATACACCAATGCACAGAGTATGAACAGTAAACAGGGTGAACTAGAAATTCAGGTTAATGAGGGCAGATATGATATTGTTGCCATTATGGAAACTTGGTGGGATGAAACCCACACATGGAACACACAGCTAGAGGGATTTAAATTATTTAAAAGAAACAGACAAAATAAAAGAGGAGGTGGAGTTGCTCTCTATATAAGAAATAACTACATCTCTACAGAAATAGAGCACAACAATGATGAAAACTGTCTTGAATGCATTTGGATCAATATAAAAGGGGAAAATATGACATTGCCATAGGTGTATACTATAGGCCACCCAACCAAACAGAGGAAATAGATGAACTTTTTGCTAGTCAGCTAACTAAGGTATGTAGGAAGCACATCACAATATTAATGGGGTACTTTAATTATCCTGACATCAACTGGGAGACAAAATCTGTACTAAGTGGAAGATCAAACAGATTCCTCACAAACCTAGCAGACAACTTTGTCTTCCAAAAAGTAGAGAAGGGAATTAGGGGATTAGCCATTTTGGATCTAATTCTCACTAACAGAGATCAAATGATAGAAGGTGTTGAAGCCACAGGAACCTTGGGGGGAAGTGATCATGCAATATTGGAATTCAACATTATGGAAGCACAAGCAATAAAACACAGTAAAACTAGAGTCTTGGACTTTAAGAGAGCTCATTTCAATAAAATTAGAGAGGACTTGGGAAGAAGTCCATGGATGAGAATCCTCAAGGGGAAAACAACTCAAGAAGCTTGGGAAATTTTGAAAAGTGAGATAATAAAATCTAGCACAATACCAACAAAGAAGAAAAATAACAGCTCTCAAAAGAAACCAGCATGGCTGCATAAAGAACTCTCTGATAAATTGAAAGATTAAAAGGACAAGTATAAAAAGTGGAAACAGGGGCACATAACTAAGGCAGAATATCAGCAAATAGCCCGAGTCTGCAAAGATGAAGTGAGGAAAGCTAGGGCTCAAATGAACTAAGGCTTGCAACCAAAGTCCAAAATAACAAAAAAAAAACCTTCTTTCAACATGTAAAAAAGAAGAAAAAAGTTAAGGAACTTTAGTGGGTGAAAGTGGCAAGAAGGTGACAAGCAACAGGGAGAAAGCAGAACTATTTAACTTGTTTTTTGCATGTGTCTTTACACAAAGAGAAAAAAACAGTCCAACCTATCTAAAACAGTGCCATAAAAACAGAATAGAAACGCAAGTTAAGATAGGCAAGAAAATGGTAAGTGAGCACCTGTCCAGCCTAGACGAGTTCAGATCACCAAGACCAGATGGATTACACCCCAAGGTTCTCAAGGAACTGGCAGAACCACTAAACTATATTTTTCAAAGATCCTGGAGCACAGGGGAACTACCAGAGGACTTGAAAAGAGCTAATGTAGTTCCCATCTTCAAAAAAGGGAAAAAAATGGATCCAGGAAATTATGGACCTATCAGCCTGACCTCAATACCTGGGAAGATTCTGGAAAAGATAATCAAACAATGACTCAGCAAACACCTAGAGGAAAACAAAATCATTACTAAAAGCCAACATGGGTTTGTCAAAAACTGATCATGCCAGACAAATCTTATTGCATTCTCTGACCAAGTGACAAAATTAGTGGATCAGAGGAATGCTGTGGATATAATTTACTTGGACTTCAATAAGGCATTTGATAAAGTAGATCACAACCTCCTACTTGATAAGATAGAAAAAATGTGGGTTAGACAGCATCACCATCAGATGGATTCGTAGCTGGCTGACCGGCTACACTCAGTGTGTGGTCCTCAGTGGAACTGCATCTACATGGAGGGAAGTGTGTAGTGGGGTGCCCCAGGGCTCTGTTCTAAGCCCAGTGCTCTTCAACATCTTCATCAATGATTTGGATGAGGGGATAGATGGGGAACTCATCAAATTTGCAGACAATACCAAGCTTGCAGGAATAGCCAACACTCCAGAAGACAGGCTTAAGAAACAGGAGGATCTGGACAGACTTGAACACTGGGCACTATTTAATAAAATGAAACTCAATGGTGAAAAAAGTAAGGTTCTACATTTAGGCAAGAAAAAACAAATGTACAGGTATAGTATAGGGGGTACCTTGCTCAGTAGTAGTAACTGTGAGAGGGATCTCAGAGTCCTAGTGGACAATCACTTAGATATGAATCAGCAGTGTGCTGCAGCTGCCAAAAAAGCCAACACAGTGCTGGGCTGCATTAACAGAGGGATAGAATCAAGACCACTTGAAGTGTTAATACCACTTTACAATGCCTTGGTAAGGCCACACTTGGAATACTGCATCCAGTTTTGGTCACCATGATGTAAATAAGATGTTGAGACTCTAGAAAGAGTACAGAGAAGAGCAACAAAGATTATTAGGGGACTGGAGGCTAAAACATATAAGGAACGGTTGCTGGAATTGGGTATGTCTAGTTTAATGAAGAGAAGGACAAGGAGGGACATGATAGCAGTGTTTCAATATCTCAGGGACTTCCACAAAGAAGAGGGAGTCAAGCAAGCTATTCTTTAAAGTGCCTAAAGGCAGGACAAGAAGCAATGGATGAAAACTAATCAAGGAGAGAAGCAACCTAGAATTAAGGAGAAACTTCCTGACAGTTAGAACAATTAACCAGTGAAACAACCTGCCTCCAGAAGCAGTGAATGCTCCAGCACTGGAAGTTTTTAAGAAGAGACTGGACAGCCATTTGTCTGAAATGGTATAGGGTTTCCTGCCTGAGCAGGAGGTTGGACTAGATGACCTCCAAGGTCCCTTCCAATTATTATTATTATTATTATTATTATTATTATTATTATTATTATTATTGCTGTTGTTATTGTTATATATACAGGGTTTGCTTTCGTCTCTTATCTGCTCTGTGTTTCAAGTGGTGAGTCTTTATTGGTTCCCAGTACAAGCAGTTCCACTTGCAAAATGACCCATAGTGATTCAACTCAGGGAAAATGTCTGGATTCTCAGACAGTTATGTCAGAATTGCATCAAACTTATTGATTAACTATGTCCCAGAGCCTGCAAAGACTTGATATGCACCTACATTCATTGATAGACATCTATCCGCTAGAAACTAACTTTTCTAAATATTGTGGCAAACAAGTACAGTATAGGTTGCTGGCTCAGTACACAAACAGGATAGAGTTTAATCTGCCCTATTTCAGCAGGAAGAGATTATTAGATATCAATAGAGAAGTAGTGAACTGTAGCTATGTTGCTGAACAGAAATGTCATTAATTCTCTTTTCTTCTTATGCTTAATGCAATTTTAGATTCAAGTAATTATACTTCGACAAGCTTCTTTGGTTAAAAGTAGATCTGATTATTGGAAACTTAAAGTCCTAGGTGTTTTAAAGCAATAACTGATTGCAGACCATCACCTTGTGTACTATGCTCTTTTCTGACAAAAGGCCACAGTGGCCCAGCTTTAATTAAACGAACTCCATCATATTAATGAAGAATCCATATACTATTCACCAAACAGTCCCCTGGTAGCAGAGCTTTTAAGGAGCTTTTGTACTGTTACTTTTTTTTCTTGCAGAAAATGCAATATCATAAAATGCAACGTAATGTAAAATCCAAGGATAAATGCCAAGCCAATGCTGCGAAGGAGTTGCATTGATACTGCTGTGTGGTAAGAAGTTTTACTGATGGAATATCGAACATATGCACTCTTGCTATAAAATACTTAAAGGCAACAGAAAATATAAATTATTTCTAGTTCCCTCAAAGTTGTAGGCATGGAGTGGCTTAATCCTAACTACTACAGCCACTAATGTTTGGTTAGAAAATTCTGTTGATATCAGAGATCCAGGTCAGATACAGTTATCAAATCAGCATTTACTGAATGAATCAATGAATGAATCAATCAATGAATGAATCAATCAATCATTGAAAGAAAAATCTTCATCAAGCTGGGAATAAACAAAATGGAGGCTGCTTAGAAAAGAAGGTTTAGTTTACTTAGTTGCCAGAAACTTCATTGACAGCAGTATGTTTCTTGGGTGGCTTACAAAATGGAGCTGGGAGTGGTGGGCTTTTATACCTTCTTTGGGCTTTGTATTTGAGATTCTTCCTGTTCCTGTGGCTTTGTATTTGAAGTTCTTCCTCTTCCTGTGCTATGAACTTTAATCTGAGTGTGCCCTTTGGTATTCTTTTTTTTTTTGAAAAATATTTTATTGATTTTATGATTTTAACAATAGATGCTTAAAACACACCGTGGTGATTGGGTAAACAAAAATTCCAGAATAAAAATATACATAAACAGTTCAACTTAATGCACTCACTTTCATCTTTCTATTTCCCTCTCCCACACAAGACAAAAAACCAAAAACATATAAATTTAATATATTCCATTTCTGTCATAAATTTCTGTTAAACCTATTTTAAATCTTTGTCAATTTCATTCCAAACTCTCCCCAATACATATACCATGATATTTATAAGGTGTTACCATACATTCTTTTACATTCATATATACAATACTTTTAATGAAATGAGGTAAATACCTACACGTAACTTTTGGTGTTGCTCGCCCATTTCCCCTTTCACCGCATCCACACTCTTTCTTCTCTACCTTCTTTCTCTCTTTCTTCTCTTCCTACTTCCCTCTTCCCCCACCCCTCTCCTTCCCTTTCTCTCCACTTCTCTTCTTCTCCTCCAACCTTCCTACTTCCTTCTCCCCTCCTTCACTCTTTCTTCCCTCTCATCCCTCTTCAGATGCAGTTCAGGGGTAATGTCCAAGCAACTCCTCTCTCCAAATTTCCCTACATTAATGCTTCTATCTCAGTAAATATTTACTGATTTTTCCATCTTTCCCCAAAAACGTAAGACACAACATAGTGATCGGGATGTCCAATCATTCAACGACAAAGTCATATAAATGAAGTTCAAATTGAATATGGTATTGCTTATTAAAATTTATACAATTACAAAAGTCATCAAACACATGCAATTATAATCTATATCCTGTTTTAGGCTATACTTCTTACAGTTGTCATACTCCAACTACATTTTAGTAAGTATATAATTGTGATTTGAGGTAGCCTTAATACACAATCGTTTATTGAAACAGATTTTTTCCCCTTATCATGAATAACTCTTTCTCTCTCTCTATTACAACATAGTTATCATATTTAAAATAATAATATAGGTCCAACAAATACAGTTCTTTTTTTCTTTTAAATATATTCTATCATTTCATCAATCTACATCTATAAAAAAATCTTTTTAAGGCCTTGCTAAAGTTTATATCTTCAAATACTTGTCAATTATAATATCAGGCAATTCTCCTTTTTCATTCCTAATTAAATCAGACATATTCTCTTTCTTTTTTCCTTTTTTTACTAGATATATTCAATCATTTCTATACTTCTATAAGGTCTTTTTGTCCTCTAGCAAGATTAACTCCCTCAAATAATTATCAACCATAGTAACAATAAATTTACATCCTTCATACATCGTTAAATCAGAGATAATTTCTAAGCCTTTTTAACCCATCAAGTAACATTTTGTAGCACACTTGAACCTGACTCTAGCTTTCTTTCTATGCCAATTTGGTTCCCATAGTAAGGCTTTCCAATTATCAAACCTCAAGATTTGATTACAAGGTTTCCTAACAAATTCAAACTGAACAAATTTTCTTTCCCTTTCCTCTTTATTGTAATTTCCGAAAAGTTGTGTCTGGGTGTCAATCTTTGTTATTTTTAGTAATTGAATTGGGTCAATTACAGTTATTTCTTGATCATCAAAATTGTCCATCAGTTGTAGATAACGCGTAGCATTAGTTGATTCAGTGGTTTCCACGTTTTCTTTTGATGCAGATTCACAATTAGGTTGTAAAAATAGTGTCTCTGTCTCTTTAAGTTGTACGTAGGTCTGTTCAGAATTATTCTGTTCATCTTCTGTTATTCCTTGTTCCATAACTTGATTCATTATTAAAGGATCAATATGAGATTCCAAGGTGGCATCTTTGGATTTTCTCCAAGATTTCCAATAAGTTTTAAAATCCTCTCTGACTTCTAATATTTTTTCCAGTATTAAATCATAGTCAAGATGAGGATAACTTTCAGCCATTTTGGTGATAGCTTTGCCTTTATTAAAGACTACTCCTTTATTAGAGACTACTTAAGGAAAATCCACAAATATCCGCCTCCAAAAGTCTAATAGCCAGCTTCACCACCTAGCTGTCCAGTTATTTTTTCTCTTTTATTTTTATCACCTAAATCCAATCCTCTCCAAATAACAGGGAGAAGTACAGTTGAAACTTCACTTTTTCACCACCAGATGTCCTCAGTGGACTATAAAGTTTTTTTCTCCCCCCCCCCAAGTTAATCAAGTTAGAGAAAGTTAAAAAAAGAACAAAACAGGAAAGTTCTCTCTCTCTCTCTCTCTCTCTCTCTCTCTCTCTCTCTCTCTCTCTCTCTCTCTCTCTCTCTCTCTCTCTCTTTTCTTAAAAAAACAACAACCAAAACTATCTTCTACATTATCAAATTAAAAAAGGAAAGTAACAATGTCTCTTTTTCCCTTCTTTTCTCCTGAAATTCACCCCACAGCAGTCAAATAGTAAAATAGTAAAACACACACACACACACACACACACACACACACACACACACACACAAATTAATCCTTTTCTTTTTGGCTCTTCTTTCCACATATAGGCAGCTGCCGCTTTCTTAATAAAGGAAAATAGAAACTCTTACAGGAAAGATCAGGATAGCAAGGGAAGGAAAGGTCTCACCCGGATTCACCAAGGTGGTTCTTCATGCTTAGTTGTTCTTGTGACTTGCGGTTGGTGCGGCTAGGTGAACAGCCATTTTATGGCCGGTCTTCTGCTCCGTTGGCCCTCAGAGTCAGCTCGGACAGCTAGAGGAGCCGCCGCTCCTCTGCAGCCGAGCATAGCATCGTCGACGGTAGTTGCGCCCTCCAGGCGTGACTTTCGCCCCCCGGCGGGGTCTATCGACAGAGGGAAACTAGCCGGACGAGGAGACAAGTCTCCCTGTGCTGCTAGAGGCGCCGCGATCCGGAACTGGAAGTCTGCCCTTTGGTATTCTAATGGTCATGTTCCTTGGAGTCTTTGTTTTTCTAATCCCATCAGCTCAAACCTTCTCTGGGGCTATGGCTGAAGACATTTTGCTTATGAATAGGTGACCCAGTCTTTCTGAATAGGATTATCAAATCTGCATTTCTACAGAGCTGGCCTGCTGAGTTTCTGCCTGGGAGAAGTTTCTGCCTTTT
Source organism: Bothrops alternatus (assembly GCA_034064705.1). Taxonomy (NCBI): domain Eukaryota; kingdom Metazoa; phylum Chordata; class Lepidosauria; order Squamata; family Viperidae; genus Bothrops; species Bothrops alternatus. Next base: position 5,668,097 of record JARGCV010000040.1, read on the forward strand.
AAGATTTTCTCCCATTATTCCTTTGGGAAAATATAATATTCTGTCTTTTTTAATATCCCCTAATATCTAGGGTGTGTGTGCTGACTTCATACTCAATCAATCAATCAATCAATTGTGCTAAAAGAGCCACCTTACTACCTCTGTTATGGCCTTCTTAGAATTGTTTGCAATCATATGGTTTACTCTCCAGTTTAATTGCCCTAGATGTTGTAGATTACAAGTTTTTTAAAGTTAATTTTTTTCAAAAATTAAATTGAACAGTTTTAAAATTTAAATACAGATAAAAACAAAAAGGGCAGATTTCTTCATTCAAATAAATGATTCTGACTGCTTTTTTAAAAAAATCTGAGTCTGAACCTTTTGCATGTTCTGATGCTGACTTTTAAAGTTACGGTAATGTGCAAAGTGATCCATGAACTTTTGTCATTATAGTTCAGCAATGCTTCAGAAACTTGCAGGAAACTCAAGAGGGAAGTAAAAAAATGACTCTCAGTCACCTTGTAATAGACATGTTCCAAACTTTTTTTCTGGATATAAACATTTCAGATGGTAATGCATATTAGAAATTAAGAAAAAAAAGTAAGAGAAAACAAACTACTTTAGTTTCATCCATTAGATACTAATTAAGGAAAGTGGATAGGATACACAAGCACTTAATTCTAGCTGGGGTATGCATATAGAAAGCTTACTGTCAATAAGATTAGGCCTGATATACCATAAGAGGTCATCAGTCTGGGTCCAAAGATCAGTAAAGATTAGTATCTTTGGTTTGATATGCTACATTCCCATTTTACACAATTGCTTAATAAAAATGCAATGTAACAAATTTTTTTATTTATTGTTCTATCTCTTTTATATTAGGAAAACCTACTGAATAGTCTATACTTTATAGTACAGATCGCAAGGACATAGGTCCAGTGTGAAACTGAATGAAAACTTTCCCAGATCATACTTCTTGAAAACTTATGCCAAGAGATTAGAGTGGTTATCTGTACTTTTCAAAATTGGAAATCTGGTTGCAAAATGCAAATAATATGCATGTTTGGGGGGGAATCATCCCAAAACAAATGTCAATTATTATGCAGATTTTTAAAAGGAAATTTTTGCAACTGAATTGGAAAGAAATGGAAAAAATCAATAATAGACAGATTTGCCTTTTAGAACTGATGAATCTCAAATCTTGGAGCCAGCAGCAATAGTCATTCCAGGAATAAATAAAGGGAACTAGCTGATTCATTAGGGGGGATATCTTTCTATTCTATAGAGCAGGGGTCTTCAAACTTGGCCCTTTTGTGACTTGTGGACTTCAACTCTCAGAATTTCTCAGCCAACCACACTCTAGACCCCTGCTATAAAGCAACACATAAGCCTTATTAATATGATATGGCCATACTCAAATATTTCCATTCCATGTCAGTTTTGCACATGTTCAGTGATGCCCCAATTCAGTATTACGGTAATCCCCATTTGAAATAAATAAAATTCTCATATTTTTTCATAAGCACTCATTTGTATGTAATATTTATTCTAACATACATATTTGTAGTTATTTATTATTATTATATGCATATTATTGCCTTTTTTGAGGGGACGGATGAGTAAAGGTCTGTATTAAAGCTTTCCTTGATGTACTAACTAAACCCAAAGAATCAACTTGCCTTCTTAATGCAAAGAAAGGTGAATCAGTTTACACATAAAGGCAGACAGAATGACTTCTCAACTATCCTTAGTTAATGCTAATGCTGGGCCAAAATATTTTTCCTATTCATATTGTCCTGGGAACCCTCAAAAGTCTTCTCTGATACCCTCAGACACTGCAGAATTATTTCTTAAAAGGTTATTATTTAATGTTGCATTATGAAAATAATTGCCAGCACAGCATTGGTTGATGAAAGAGTACAAAGACTTCCTATTGTTGAGGTAGCAACTCACTCTATCTTTCTTCCTCTTAAAAAAGAAACATAGCAACTTGTCAAGGTGATGATTTAAGAGCTGACCAGCTGATGCAATGATGGGAATGAGTCAGCAGGATCTTTGGCTGTTGTCTCTTTAGCAGCCTGTGTAAAAAAAGGGGAGGCTCTGCTAGTGTGTTTTCTTTTCTTTTCCCTTTCCTGCTGTATTTACTGTTTGTTGGATTCTGCTCATAGCACGTGTATGTATATTGTTTCTAGTGATATGTATAGCATTGTAAATATTGTAGAAAAACTACCATTTATTACAAACCACTGTTTGCTGTGTCTGCTCCTGGGTTGTTGCACGCAATAGGACTGTGTGCACTCTGACACAACTCATTATTTTCCAGACAATGAAGGGTCATGTTTTCTTCTAAGTCAGGGGTGTCAAACTTGCAGCGTCACATGATGTGTCATGATGTATTGTGACTTTTTTTCCCATTGCCGGCAATGGGGTGGGTACGGTTTCAGCATGATGCATCAGGCCCGCAAGCCGGCAGTTTGACACCCCTGTTCTAAGTTCTCCTCCTTGTTTACCTCCTTGAAAGAAGTAAAATTTCCTTTTTAAAAGATTCATTTGAAATAACAGAAGTTAATGAATCAGCTTTGCAGCCTTAATACATATTTCTATTGAATTCTAGCCAATGGTATGTTGATAAATATATAACAACTAGATCTGCTGGCTCAATTGCCACTGTTGCACTGAGAGCCACCAAATAGCTGACAAGCACTGTAGGGTATAAAGGCTCAGCTCTGCTTTCAACCAGCTTGCAAAATTCCAGAAAATTCAATGATCAGGTCTCAGGAGCTGATAAAAGCTACCTCTTATATACTATTGACCCCAAGACACATTTCTATCACTTAAAAAGCCAAATGAAACAAAACACAACAGAACCAAGTAAAATAAAATAAAGAAGTTGATTTGAATTGAGTTTTGGCTTGCAATTTAACCTTGAATATATTCAAAGTCAGGTCTTCAGACTTGCAGAATCTTCTCTCTTTCTACATCCTCTCCAATTTCTCCTAGACTCAAAGCCTCATATACACACCTTGAATTCCAAGTTTAAATAACAATGAATCAAGGCATATGTGATCATAAGGATGGTGTGTCATCAAGTCAGTTATCAATCCTTAGTGACCTTCTTTGGTCACTAACCTGACCATTTAGACCTTCCAACATTATACTGGTTGCCAATGTAATCATCTTCTCTTTCCATCTTTCCTTCTTCCTTCTCAAGGAACATGGAACTTTGAAAAGAGATGTCCAAAATATGACAAAATGAGCTTGGTCGTTTATGACTTGAATGAGAATCCTTGATTGATTTATTCTTATTAATTATTTATTCTTGCCTATTTGTGATGTTTTCAGGAGCTTTATCCAAACACCAAAGTTGAAAAGCATCAATATTCTTTCTATTCTACTTCTATAAAGTCTTAACATTTGCTTCCGTAGAGTGTCATAGGGAAAACTATTGTCCACACAATCAGATCATGTCATAGCATCTGAATATCTTTTTCAAGGCTATCATTCCTACCTTATAAGAGTAAGAAGAGTGCTCACAGAGAAATGAGTCCAAAATTATATATATCTGTGCCTTACTTACTGCCCTCCAGAGAAAAAGCTAATTTAAAAAAACAACAACAACAACTCAGTCAATAGATTTTTAAGGGAAATTAGATGCTTTGTGACAGGGGAATCATAAATTAGACTTGGTATGCTTGTTATAATAATGGCAATAGTATGGACATATGGACCATTGTGTTGGCAATATGCAATTTGTTTTATGCATAGCATAATAAGCAGCAGACATCATTTATTTTCTAAAGGGCATTATAACTTACAGCTGTAATTTTACATTGTGAAAAAGAATAAGTTTCTTTCTGATGAGTACCATAAATAGATCTCCTGAAACTGTCACGGTAGGTTGTCTTTTCCAGTGCAGTGAAATTTCTCTGATAGGAAGTTAATCGAGCAGGGAGATACTTTAATTAGAAAAAGAAAACCAAACAAAGCATACGAGAGCCTCTCCTGATAAATGCAAAGAGAAAGTTGGGTGGACTGAAGTCTAATTTCGGTATATGACTGAAAATAACGAGTTGAAGAAAAGTCTCTGAAGGTTTGTATTCAGATTTTTTGACTGATCAAAATAAGTATTCTGATAATTCCTGCTATGTTTTTTTGTGGGGGGGGGACAAAGAATAAAAAACAGATTGGGAGAATTTGGCTGAATATTCTCAAGACACAGAGGAGCTGAAATTCTATAACAGTTAATGAGCAATTTATAGACATTTTAGAAATGATATGTCAGTCCTTTGAGCAGGCAAGGTTAAAAAGAAAAGCAGCAGGGATTTCAAAATGTTCTTTATACTTGTGGAGTAGAATAACGGAATCTTGAAAACCCATCAGAGTTTCTCTCTTCTGCTTCTTACATCAAATAAAATCAAGGCATCATAACTTTTGTTTTCACACTTTTCTCTTTCCCAAGACTGAGTAATCTGTTCTCCTTCCTTAATAGACCGCTGCTCCTTTACCCCATCCCAAGACCAGGTCTACACCCTTCCACATGAATTGTAAAATTTCAGCTGAGCTCTAGAGTTCCTGCTCATTATATTATTATAATTATTATTTATATACTTAGTTTATTCCCACTCCTTACTCTAAAAAATGCTCAGAGAATAGCATAATAATATCAGTAGGAATGGTCACATTCCTGCATCAAGGTTACAGTTTAAAGCAGGGGTCCCCAACCCCCGGTCCGTGGACCAGTACTGGGCCACAGCATGCCTCAACCAGTACACACAAACAAGCAAAATGCCATCTGCAGGATGCAGGCAGCACACAAAACCATGTCCTCTCATCCATGGAAAAACATTTCTCCACATAATCAGTCCCTCGTGCTCAAAAGGTTGGGGACCTCTGGTTTAGAGTGTGGCCTACATGGGAAATGGGAGGGGTAGGGAAAAATAAGAAATTTGTTCAAATTCTAGTGCTTATCACAGTTGAATGGTATGAAAATAGACACAGTAGTTGGTGGAATAGCCACCCGGTAGACGATTAAGGAAAGACCAAATAAGTACAATCGCTGGAGAGATGATAGAATATTTTTTCTTATCTTTCTCCCTTCATAAATGTCACCTATTAGAATAGTTTCTATTAATAATCATATGGGCTTATTAGTCCTTGTCATGCTGGGATCTCTTGGATTATGTTTATTTATTGGGACATCCTTATATTTAAATACCAATATCATAACTCCATATCAGAAACATAGAAGTTATTACAGTCAAAAGGATGAGTGCAGAGAATGATGGAAGAAATTGGCCCAGAGAAGAACAAATTCCTAACAACTAAAACTGAATGGTAGAAACAAATACTAAAATATGACTTAATTGTTTTGGAGCAAGCCTTCAGAGCTGATCTAGAGAAATTATCACTTTTGCCAATTGCTACTACACAAAAGTTTATGCAGCTTTCACTGGCAGCCATTTGTCCAGCTTTTTCAAAATGTTTAGAAGAATACAACAATATGATAGACTGTTCACCAAATATAAGGAAGTGCTTGTTAAAAGTCCTAATTATTATTATTAGCAACGGCAATATGATTGCCATAATCTTAGTCTTCCTGCTCAGAAAAGACTAAATCAGAACTTTAGCCACGCCTCCCTCTGGGAGTGTCCTCCAATTATTGACGAGGCGAAACATCCATGACGAAGTCTGACACAATGGCTCCAAATAACATGACACCTGCCTAGACAGCCTGAAGGGAGAGTGTGGATTCTACATCATCATGCTGAGAAAAGGCGTTCAGGTAAGACAACGCCCCTTCTCCAGCATGATGCGTGTAGAATCCACCGGTGGGACATACCAAAGCCCTTCATGTCCCTATGGGGGGAGGGAGTCAGATCTTATGTTTACCTTCTATAAACTTGACTCAGTTTATTGGTCTGACAGTTGTATGAACAGAAACCAAGATGTACTCTACCTTGATTATTGACTTCTGCTCAGATTTATTTTATATAACCAGTATTGTTTAATGCAACTAAACAGAAAAGCTGCTGGCTGGGAACTCAGATAGATACATACTGTAGATAGACAGATAAATACATTCAACTTTATAGATTGCAGAGAGAGAGAAAAAAGAATGCAGTCTTTCATCTGGGTTAGCAGCAGTGGTGCTTAAAAGTTTGATATACAATAGATTACAAATGTTTATGCACTACTGTATATTTAAATGTAACAAATTATGGCCCATTCATAATCAACAAGATTTAAAACTTGACTGTATTTGCAACATAATGATCGGTTCTGAAGATCCACTCCTCTTAATGATAGAATAAAAAGTTGATAGCAATTTGATAAACATTCAACTACTCGTTCCTTTAGGAATGGGCTAAAGCAATAATAGTATTGGAAAATGATGTAGAATAGTGCTCCATCTAGGCACTTGCTTATTAAATCATGGCTTACTGCTGAACCTATTATAGATGCAAACTAAATTATTTTAGATCATTTTACATTCATCTTCAATAAAATGGTCACTCTACCTATTCAGTATCATGTATTTCATTTCATTATGCCAGTTGTGGTCATAGCATACATTATACATATAAAAGAAAAATTGCCTTCTTTGGTAAATTATGATTGAAAGCTACTTGCCAGCAATAATTCTGAGGAATTCTGAGCAAAATGAGTCTCCAAGTTCTTAAATGAAGGGTGGGGTTTGTTTGTTTTTTTGAGACAACTTCAAGGAATCTTAGCTAGTTTACTTAATTAATTAAGGCTTTTAGAAATTGATTTGTGATTTTTTTTCTGGAATTGATTTATAATTAGCATTGTAACAAACATAATATTTTAGCATATTTAACACTTTTTAAAACTAAACTAAGCAACACTAACTCTGCTTTGAAGTTTCTCTAGGAATACTGTATATACTTTCTTCAAACTAGGTCGGACCACATTTTCTACTTGAGTGCATCTGGAAGAAATTAAAGAAGTGGCATGATAATGCCACAAGGATAAGTAGGGTCTACGAGATTTAAAGTAGAAGAAATCAAGTAAGAATGGTGGTACTTTAGTCTACAATTAATAAAAAAAATTCCGAACTTGAGGAATGGGAAAAAGCACATTTACAAACACTGAATGGACAATCCAGAAATACCGTTTTGAACAGTGGGCAGACAAAGAGACGGAGAAATATATGTCATGATCTTTACTATAAAAGTTGTTTAGGACAGGATAAATAAAGGTTGTCCAGGATTCATCTACAGAAAGGAATAAATGAATTTGTGGTTCAAGAGCTCCACTGAGCTTTCTCCACAAACACATGATACATTGGAGAAGAGAAATATATTTGTAATGCGCCCAGCAGAAAACAATGCATCCAACTAGGCCAAAATAAAAGATCCAGTGATATTTTAGGATAGTGACAGTTGAACGATAGACAGCTAACACACAGTCATTTAAATACTCCTCCTCCATGTGATACAATGCTGGGAATGAGACTTGAATTCATTTGAAAATCAATGTCCCAAATATGCCATTAAGAAGTACTTCTAGTATAATTAAACTACTGGGCAAAGCCTCTCCCACAAATGTCTTAAGGAGTGAAACTTACCAATTAATTTTTAAAAAGAAAAACCCAAGATGACTTAAAACAATTTCCAAGAATAAAAGGGGAAAGCCCATGGGGAAGGGGGATAACTAAAAGTTCACAATATGATTTCAAACTCTAGCCTCCAAAGAGACTAAACCTGTCTTTAAGATAAATGAAGCATTTTAAATATCTCTAGGAATTGCAAAAACAGCTCTAAGGTGCTTAGAATAGTTTCAAGAGTCCAAAGGTTTTTAGAAGTACAAACCTGGGTACCATAAAGTAGTTGAAAGACAACCTTGGCTATGAAGACCTTAGAAGCTGTAGGGACAAAATGGGTTCCATTTGAATGGGGGGAAAAAAACTTCAGGATAGCTGAAGAGTTGTCTCTGCGGGTCATTGAGTCTTGGAACTCAGCAGCTTTGACATAATTTGCCAATTACAAATGCTATGAAAATTTAAAGCAGAAACTAGAAATTTAATTATCTCAGCATTTAAAACTAATTTTTGCCACCAAACAAAACATGGGTAAAAGCCCTCATGGCACATCTTGTCCTCCATGTATGAATACAGACAAGATGGCATCTGTATATGGAAGAGCTGGAACCACTCAGCCTGCTAATACAGAGGGATGACTGGGACCGATAAAAGTTAATTGATTGCATTGATTAAATGTCTAGAATGCACTAACTCACAAGCAAAAATCTATGGTTTTCTAGATATTATTGTATCCTATAATTCCATCAGGAAGGTTTCACATTTTTGTTTTGGGTCAAAATAGCCCATAGCTGAAAGACACAAGAAGAACTTGGCTAACGTCCAAGAGAAAGCTTGCTATATGCACCCACAGTTTTTCCATCCCTAGGATATAAAATAGCAAATAGGATTCTTACCAGCAACTCCTTGAGATGGGAGCCACTATTGTTCCCTCATAAATTGTACAGGCAGCACCAAATGAAAACAATTCTTTCCACCAGAATTTTTATATATCTTTGTATATCACCAAAGGATTATTTTAGACACTGTATTGTGTGGTTTTCAAGAGATGATTGTGTTTATTGAAGACTCAATGTGTTGATTTTTTAATGCAAGGCAATGAATGAGGTAGTGTAAATCAATAAGATATTTTCTAAACTAGATCAGTATTTTAAATCAAAACATAAAATGCATATACTAGTGATGTTGGATCTCTAGAAAGTGACACCCACACAAGAACAATTTCCTGTTTTACAAATAAAACAAGTTTTATGTTTTTCCATAGAAAAGCTACAGAAATGTAATAATCAACACTAGTGGGCTTCCCAGAAATGTTTCCACTAGACAAAGGAATAGGAGAATTTATTATTTGGTATCTGGGAAGGTTTGCACGAGTACAAAATAGTACAAGAATAATACTTTATTTCAGGAATAGACACTTGACAGCCTCCAGATAATTTTTGTTTTATGTCAGAAACAACCACCATGCTCATCAAAAATATACTGTAAGACCAAATTTAAAAAAGGGGGGGACATCTGAAATAGTAAACACCCCATTTAAAGTGGAAGCAACATCCCATTATCATCATGCCTTTGCTTTTTATCAGTTAGAGACATTTTATTGTCCTAGATCAGGGGTGTCAAACTGCCGGCCCATAGGTCAGATGGGTCATGCGGAAGCTGCGCCCACCCCAGCTCCAGCAAGAGGAAAAAATCACGATACGTGGTGTAATGAGGTAAATTTGACACCCCTGTCCTAGATAGTGTATTATTAATTTTAACTACAACTGAAATATCTGGAAAAAAGAGCTCCATCACTGAAGATTGGTTTCTTTTTTTTATAGCAGATAGGAAACTAGGAACGTATTGCTTGGCATATTTGCAAACTATACTTTGTGCTAACAATGGTTTGATGTATTTTTTGGCTACCAATCAACTTAGCATTGACTGTAATTATAATAGCCATTGTTTATTTGCTATGCAATAGCAGCAAAACAGAGTTTATCATACATTTTGAAAACCACTATGGGTTCTGATTATACTGTAGGTATCTGCAGGAAGGATAAGGGGAGGCAAATGATAACATCTATCTATCTATCTATCTATCTATCTATCTATCTATCTATCTATCTATCTATCTATCTATCTATCTATCTATCATCTATCTCAGGTCTATAAAATATAAATCAGAAAATGTGAATAGATGAAAGTCTCTTCTGGCTAGGAATTGAAAGGTAGTAAGAAAGATAGCACGTCTACTTCTCCTCAAATGATTGTGCATAGACTTTATAAAGAAATGTTGAAGTATGGATGGTCCATGTGAATTACATAATCTAAAATAATAGAATGTTAGACAATTTATTTCAAATATTATTCTGATAAACTTTGGGGGTAGGAATTGGATGCTTATTAATGGCTGCAACAACCACCCAAGACAGGTATCATAGCAATTCTTAGTCCTTATTAACCATAATTAAAAGGCATCCATAAATTTCATTAGAGCAGTGAAAAGACTTTGCTTTTTTTTTTTTTTAATGAAAGGACCACCAGAAAGAATCAGTATACAAACCCTGGAACTGGAATTAGAAATCTAATAGGTTTATCAAATGAACTGAACAGGTACACAACTCATTTATAATATTTCATTGCAGATAAATATGTGTGATCTAACTGATACAGTATTGAAAATATAGTATTTCCCTACAGATAAGACTGTTTTAAGATATTATTTAAGATATTATTAGATATTCTTTATTCAAATGTTCCTGATTTAATAGTAAGTGCTACACAGCTCATCACTTGATCCAATCAATTTAAAACTAGTCTAGTAGATTCCATGACTTAGTTCTAAAAAACTGTATAGCACTTCTATATATAAATATGGAATTCACTATATAAAAGCCTACATATAGTCTATATTTGCCTTCAACCTAAAAGAATGTGTGTGTGTGTGTGTGTGTGCTGTCAAAGTGTATATCATTATTGCTACAATTGATTTTTCAGCTAATTCCGCTCTACACATTTGTGCCTGCAGCAAAATAATCAAAGAAATGAAAACTTGCTGTCATATCCAGAAAGAATTAACAAGAACTTAAGGAGAAGGCATGAAGGAACAGAAATCCCGTTTGTATTCTGGCCTGATAGCCCCATTTTTCTGAAGTACACCTTTGGCTGTCTTGGACAAACTAATGACCCATTTTGGTATTTAAAATAAAATCTTCAGCATGGCTAATTAATTGATAAATGCTCATGCATATAAACTTATTTACATGCACAACCACACACACAAATACACTTACAGATACACACAGAATTATTCAAACATGTCTACCCTATACACATATTTAGGCATAATTTGTCAATTTTGTTCCTTTTCTTTCCTTTAAACAAGCCACTGCAGATGATTTATTTTCTAGGACCCTTAATAAATGATCACTTGACTTGAGAATGCTTAGTTTTCTGTCATTAATTGCAGCAAGAAACCCATGTCATGTTGGTCAACTGGCTAATGACAAAACAACAGGACTTGCCATATCTTAGATGATCACTTTTTGGGCTAATGGCAGCACAAGATATCCAGGCTTCATGTTGCTCATTTATGCTCTATGTATTCATTCATCTTAACTCCTACTTTAGTATTATATCATATGTTTGTGATCCAGTAAAATTAGTTATGAAAACAAACAAAACATGCTAATTGCAAAACAGCAATCTGGTCATGACTCAGCCAAACCAGGCTCATGATTTTTAGGAAGTCACATAATAGAAAGAGATTTTTTTTTCCTTTTGCCTTAGTGTCCATTTACTTTCTTTCATGAACATTTTCAGGTTTGTTTTTTTTTCCCCTAGAAGAGCTATTCTGAAAAATCATTAAACAAGAATTTGGACAGAAGGAAAGAGATGCTAAAAAGTCTTTCAAAGATTTATTTCTTTTCCCTTCTCAGTTCAAAATGAGTTCTATTGCACATTTTGCTAAAGGAAAAGAGGAAAAGGGATGAGGAATAAGTCACTTTTTTTTTCAGAGACTAACTTCAGACTAACTTCAAAGCTTCTTTATTGTGGCAGAAAACTCCCGACCTTTTGTACCTTCATCAAAGTGAGAACAATCTCATGTGAAAGCAAGGGCAAATTCTTGAATAGAATCTTGAACCATTGATCTTTGGAAATTCCAGGGAGCTTTTAGTCTCAAAGGAGAGAGAGAGAGAGAGAGAGAGAGAGAGAGAGAGAGAGAGAGAGAGAGAGAGAGGGAGGGAGGGAGGGAGGGAGGGAGGGAGGGAGGGAGGGAGAGGGAGGGAGGGAGGGAGGGAGAGAGAGACAGGGAGGGAGGGAGGGAGGGAAGGAGGGAAGGAGGGAGGGAGAGGGAGAGAGAGAGAGGGAGGGAGGGAGGGAGAGAGAGAGAGAGAGAGAGAGAGAGAGAGAGAGAGAGAGAGAGAGAGAGAGAGATTTCGAACAGGGAATCCTTTTGTGAGTGCTCATGTGGCCTGTTTGTTTATTTTTATTTTCTTTGCTTTACTAAAAGAGTTAAAGAGTACATTTTTTTTCCAAAATTGCAAACAACTGGGCAAAATAAAAGAGAATATTAGAAATCAAATTTACCAGGGGGGACAGGAAAAATGATGTATTTACCACTTAAAAAAGAATCACCTCATGGTGCCATGGGAAGCAAACAAATGTAATAAATAAATAGATTAAATAAAAGATGGAAATAAAAGCTGAGAAAATGCCATGAAGCTGAAATATCTCTATTTCCTAATGACAATTGCTGTTTTGTGCTAGCTGTCTCTAGGTAATCATTGTCCTCATTTAACCTTTCGATGGTGCCTTCTAAAAACACTTTTGGATCCCTTTTAACTTCTGCTTTTATCTTCTTTCCTGAGAATTTTGTGTTTAAACATCTGAATGAGTACGGTACTACCGGTAGGTCTAACTTAGCAATAATGCCTATGCAAGGGTATAAATGGTAGAACTTCTATTCTCTATCGCTACCACCCTGTCTTAAACATTATCCCACCAAGTAATAAATGTCAGTGAATGATCTCTAGCCTGTTAAAAGGACATGGAAAGGGTTGCAGAACTATGCATAACTAGCATGTCAACAAAATGAGAAATTTAAATGATTAGATTGATTGCTTTTTTAAAAAAAATGTTTGTAATTCCTATAGATCTGGGATTAAATGTTATGAACATCTTATAGGTAAGAAAGTTAGTAAACAAATGTTGATTACCAATATACCCAGGGATCATAGAACCTCTGGAAATATGGATGCCATGTCTTTCTTTATATTTAGTGAATATGTGCATGATTGGAAGAAGAAAACAATTATTATTATTATTATTATTATTATTATTATTTATTAAACTTGTGATATCAGATAAGTAATTAGTATCATCTTCATTAACCCAAGACTCAGAAAGATCAAAAGCAACAAGGATGTCCTGCCTTAAGATACTCAGTGATAAATGGTAGTCAAGGTATACATATCAAGTTTCTAAGCTTCTATAACCTAAAACTAAATTTCTTTGTGAAAAATCTACCTGCTCTGAACCCATAATTTTTCTTTCTTCATAGTAAGCTGCTCTAAGGGTCTTGACACCTATTATCTGTCTCTACATGTTGCCCATGCATAAGGATTCTTCTCTCATTTGGTGTATAGATAGCTAGCAGGGAAATGTCTGGCAAATGTATCAAGAATGGAAAGGAAGCAGTAAGTGTGATTCCATTTCATTAGCTGAACCCCTCTTCCATCAGAGTTGGAATTATTCTACAAGTACAACATTGTAAATTAAACTCCAAAATTCTTAAGTATGAACTGCAGACACTGCAGTTAATACTGATTAATTTCTAGATTCTGCTTTGCAGCACGGTTAACAAAATTGGGGAGGACTTGGAAGCTGCTAGTTTTTGTTAGAAAGAGCTGGGTTCTGAAATGGGTTCCTGCATTCTTTAATCACCAAAAGACCGTGGGGTTTACTGTGAATTTTATTTCTTTTACTAAGCCAACACTATCACGACAAATAGGAATAAGTGATTTTTTTTCACATCACATGTGATGAAGACTTAAGATGACCCAGAACGGGAAAACATAGTATTAAGTAAAGATAAATCTCAATTTAAAAGCAGGTGACTTAGTGATTGTTCCAGATGGCAAGGGACCCCTCCACAGAGCTATTTACAAACCTGGTTTCAAAGTTCCAAAGCCTGCCCCCTCCCCCAATGTGATCACTTTTTGGTTGTTTGGCAAACCAGGCCACATTTACAGTAGTTTGCAGCATCCCACAATCATATGATGTTTTATGACAAAAACTGGGGTTTACTTTCCAGCAGAAAACATCCATTGGCTAAAGTGAGTTGACTTAATGATCAAGGTATTTGCTTAATAATTGCCACATTCAATTAATAACTGCACATTTGCTAGATTGTTATATTACTGCCAAAAAAAAGGTTATAAAATTGAGTATGGTCACTTGCTGACTTACTTAATAATTGGCACAATGTATGACCATATTCTGGGCTCAGTTACAATTATAAGTCGAGGACTACCTGTAATTGATAATCACAGAATTGTATTAAATGGTACTTCCTTATAATTATTACATCGATGTCCTTAAGATTTATTTTTCACTGTTATTGTCAGTTTACTTGTCTGCTTCCCGCTGTAGTATCTAATATTAATATTCCTTGATGCTGTTATTAATAAAATAGTTGCCTTAAACTCCTGAATAAAAATTGGGATATACATCTAACAAATAACAATTGCATTATTATTTCTGTGGATTAAATTAATATAAATAATTCTAAAGAAAGTCCTCTCTCACATGTAGATTGGAGTAGAATGAGACTGGAGCCCAGTAAAGTTGAATGTGGATGTTTGAGGATTGTTGTCTTTTTGCTTTTGGGTTGCTGGGAGTTTTCGTTATTGAGTTTATTTGTTTCTACTGTTGTTTTGTGAACTTACTGGGGGTGTGATGTATTGTACCTATGTACAGACACTTGATGAACTGTGTGTCAGTGTCCTTACCACTGTGTTTGGGTAATGAAATTTCTGCCCTTCAAATAGTTGGGATGCTACTCAACAGCCTTGACAGGCTCAACATTGAAAGAATATTATTGCCATACATGTTGGTTGCCCTCTCAGAAAATAAGAAAGTGTTTCTTGCTTCACTGCCATTACAAGATTATTTTTCTTAGTGTTTTCCTGCAAGTGAAAATACCCAAGGGATATACAGTACTCTTTTTGTTTTTGTTTTTCTATCAGTTCGAGTGTTGATCCATTGGTTGAGACAGGAATTGACTGACTGGCTTGTCACCTGACTCTGATGGAGCAGGCTGAGTGTGACTGGTCAAAATCACCCTGCCGACTTTCACACTTAAGGTGGGATTAGAACTCCAATCTCCTGGCTTCTAACGTAGTGCCTATCAGCAAGTAGACCAAGACTGACTCTTGTTGGCATGACAATATTTTGTGGCCTAAATAAGGGAAAGTTTAATGAAGTCAGGAAAGTCATTTTATAGTGAGGGAAGTCAGCCCCCCCGCAGAGAAGGAAATATTAAAAGGGCAGAAAAATATATTTCCTCAAAGGGATTTTAAAAGCAGAAACCAACCCTGCCCCCAAGTCTCTCTGTCCCAAGCAGAAGCCAGCTCTCTACAAATGCAGATGTAAACCATCAGAAAGGCTCCAGCTAGGAGATCAAGAAGACAAAGAGACCTAAAATCTGCATACCCCACCCAAGCCCCAGCTTTCTGATGGTTTTACATTTGCATTTGTATAGGGCCGGCTCCTGCTGGAGTCAGAGAGACTTGGAGGCAGGTTGGTTTCTGCTTTTAAAAATCCTTTTGAGGAAATATATTTTTCTTCCCTTTTAATATTTCCTTCTCTGGGGCTCTGACTTCCCTCATTATAAAACCCTAGTAAGACCACACTTGCAATACTGCAGCCAATTTTGGTCACCATATCACAAACAAAGATATTGAGAATTTGGAAAAAGTTCAGAGAAGAGCAACTAAGATGATCAAAGGCCTGGAAACTAAAACATACGAAACTGAAACATACAATACAATATCAATCTAGTTTAGTAATATACTTATATTTAGCCATACTTTTAGAAGGATACAGGATGTTATTGTGTGATGTCTATGGGGGAGTTTTTAGGAAGTTCTTTTGGGTAAAGGTAGCCTGCAAATTGAAGGAAAGACTCCGTGCCAGTTTGACAAAAGCACAAAAGAAGCTTCCTATTGCTAGACTAGAGCCTTGGAAGTAGGCAGAGTATAAATGCCTGAATAAATGAAAAATAAATACTGGCATACCAAAGACAAGCATTCACACACACACACACACACACACACACACACACACACACACACACACACACACACACAGAATTTAACCACAATAGCAGGATGTGACTGGTGTGTGTGTGTGTGTGTGTGTGTGTGTGTGTGTGTGTGAATCAGTAAAGCCTTTAATTGTACATATTTTAAGGTTTTATTCTTGATAGATTCTGGATGGCAAACAATAGAACAAAACAATGCAAGGAAAGCAAGTCCTAGCAAACACAATGCAATTCCAGCCATCACAACACCCCTGTTCAGCTTGGACAAAAGGCACAATGAAATAAAATTGTTCTAATCTGTTTAGGAAATATCAGAAGTATAATGATCGCACAAACCCCCAGATGGTGGGGATTATTTCTGAGAATGCCTTTGCTGCCTTCATGTCCCTCTCACAATGGTAGAGCCAGGCAAGAGTGAGTCTATTCAACCAAATGCTTCTCCTTTTTTAAAGATGACAATTGATAGTATAGGCTTCACTTTCTATGATACTGAAGAATCTTCTGCTCATCTCCTCAGTCCAAGTAGTACAAAGAGGAGGGATGTGAGGAAGGAATTGCTTCTTTCCTCTACTATTCAAAACACTTTTTTAAAAATGATTTCCTCCACCCTAAAGGAAGAATTGGCTCTGATGTCATCTCATTTGTTAAATTTAAAATTGTAAAGATGTGCCCCCATCTTTACAGTCACCCCATCCCCCAAAAAATCCTATTTGGTTGGGAAGCTCTTTTCTTTCTCTCTCTTAATATGATCCTAGAAAAGCTAGTTTCACAACTAGGTCACAATTCTGGGGGGAAATAATTCTTTCCCTCTTGGTCTCTTTTTCCTGTGTCTTCCTTCCCCAAATATAAACTTCTTTTGCATTATTCTTTTTTCCCAAACTAAGCTGTGTCTTACAGCATGTGTGTGTTGAATTTGTGAATGTCTCATATCTTAACTTCTTGCCCTCTTTGCTTTAGCATGTCTCGTTTGCAATGCGTAGAAGCTTTAACATTATACCTTTATTTTTTTAGTATTTTTCCCTGTATTCCTGTATTGTATTGTTCCACTACAGTGGATTGCTTCTTGAAATACTTGGCTACCACTGGTTTTCATTGAACTTATTCTCTCTTTCTCTTATTGAGCTGAAAGTTTTAAATTTCATGAGGACTGCTAACTTCCAATACATTTTCTGTGTTAGCCCGAAAACTACAGATTATAACAAGTAATTGTTTGACCTATATACAGTCCCATTAACCTCAAATATCATTTAATCGATGATACTATTATCATTTAATCAAGTGCATTGATTAGTTATTAAGTACTAATAACTAAGTTTCAGTTTGTGATTTCCAGAAACATGTTAGTCAGTGATGGGATTCAGACAGTTCGCACCAGTTTGGCAGAACCAGTAGATAATTTTTTGTTGCCCAGGCCCAGAATGAACTTCCAGAAGGGGCATCCACACAGAGAACCAGTTGTGCACATATTTGAATCCCACCACTGATGTTAGTTTATCATTGGGAAGGAAAAAAACTCATGAGCAACAGAGTTCCCTTTCCCTTCTCAGCTGGTTTTGCAGTGATCCTAGTCAGTGCTTCTACTCACTCAAGACCACAAACCCAATATTCATTTTTTAAAGAGTTTATTTGTAAAAGGTTTGCAGAAGCTGGTCAGTCATACAAAGGACATGTTAGCAATGTTCTCATAGTGAAATATTCCCCCTCCCACACCCAAATACAAGATATACAGTATCTATTTTATAGAAACAAAGAGACAAAGAAGGTTGATGCCAAGCACTTCATATTCAGACGCATATGAAATCTTGGTAAAATAAACATGTGAATTAGAAAAATATGCACCAAGTCACTATCGCTACTGTGCTATGTGCTATTGCATTGTGCCGGTGTGGCATTTAATTCTAACTAGCAGTTTTTTCCATTTTCCACTGTTTAATAATCTGACATGTTCAAGAACCCAACAGAATAAGTGCTTGGGGTCCCAGTTCATTACAAAGTAGAATCCATAAAAATCGAATAGCAACATCATATTTTTGCAAAAAAAAAAAAAACTTGTTAAAAATTGTCATGGAATGCCTCACAATTGCTAATCAGTAACAGCAACAATAATAGCAGATTTATGTCACTGTACAGCTTAATGAACATCTTCTTTTCATTTTTCAGCCTGCAATAAAGAAAACCTCAAAATTCAGACCTACATTTTCCAGGGTCATCCCCTGACAAGTTTTACAGTCATTAGAAGCCAAAAGAAAAGGTAAAATAAAGGTTTAAGCCCTGATTATAAAAAAAATAAAGGTGTGTGTCCTACTTCATATATTTTTTCACTTGAAGTATCTACAAAGATTAAATTAAATATAATTGAATTACAAGGGTGGTGGTGGTGGCTTAACATTTCTCTTTTCCTCTCAGAAAATGAGGAATATAAAGGTGGAACACGTTTATCCTAATACTGGATACAATCAGAACTATAGTTCAGCAACTCAGCTCCATCACTTATATAGTTTTGGGAAACACATTTGTGTGGATACAGCTAAAATACTTTCTGTCTCATTGTTTGGGTATCAGTCCTTTAGATGTATTATGTATTTTTTATTTATTAGATTTATATCTGTCTATGGAGATTCTCAATCATCCAGATCATGGTTGTCCCGAAATTGCTTTTTCAAAAGGCAACTGGACTTTCTTTGTTTTTGTTTGAAGATATTTAACTTCTCATCCAAGAATCTTCTTCAGTTCTTCAGTTCTTCAGTTGGATTTATATCATGTCTTTAGGAACTCAATGCATTTTACATAAGCATCACCCTCCACTTTATTTTTCTTTTTTTTTAGATATTTCTTTTTTTTTGTTTTTGTATAGAATTCAAGCAGATGAACATACCTAATACTCGTCTCTCCAATTATTTTCCTCACAACAGCAATCCTGTGAGGTGAGGTAGGTATGAGTAGCCTAAAATTATTCAGTTGGTTTTTCATGCTTAAAGTGGTACAAGAACTCACAGCCTCCTGATTTCTAGGCCAACACCATAACTACTATACCAATAACAATCCTGTGAAGGAGATCAAGCACAAAGCCACCCATATTTCATAGGTGAGGATGAACCTGAACCTGGATCTCTTAAGTCCTGATTCCACACTACATTTATCACTACACTGTGCTAGTTCCAATAGGTACTGATATGTATGCCTATTAATATTTAGGCAAAAACAAAAACAATAATTGGCTAGGGCAGCCTACAGCACAAAGAGGGACAAGTAGCCATGGAAAATTGGATATATGATGACTAGATACATTAGGAATACTTTTTCTTGTCAAGAACACATTCCTGAATGAAAAGTGTGCCTTTGTCTCAGAGATGGCCTTGATGCTCAAGTTACTGACCTTTAAAATTGTTCCCCCCCCATGTGTGTGTGTGTATGTGCGTAACTTTCACTATTTTAGATCTAAATTAATGATCTATCAATGAATGCATGTTATTCAAGTAAAAGGCATATGTTGCACTCTGGAGAACACATGATGAAATATATCATTTTGAATTGTAAATGATTCTATATTTGTTCTCACCTTCTACTTTCCTCATCCCTAATTTTATTGAGTCTCTTTATTGCTTATCAGTCTTTGGGGAGTGGGGGTGATCTAAGTCAGAATTGCTTTCCCATAATTCTTTATCTTTTTTTAAACAGCATTTTTGGTAATGTCAAACTAATCAAACAATAAAGTGAAAATCTTATATTGGTTTAGTGACTGCAAAAAAAATCATCTTCAAGTACATTTTTTGTTTGTTTCTTTGAAAAAAAGCTGAAGCATACAAATTGGAATATTCAAACATGATAAATGATCTTCATCATTGTGAATATGCTGAAATGTACAAAATGATGGTCATTAAACTATAAACATCCTCTGGCACATTGTAAAATAAAGAATATAATAATGCATGAAATGAGTGAGAAAAATTACGCAGTGGGATGTTCAGTGGAAGTCCTCTTTGGGTTTATATCATTTATTAAATGTCAGTCTGTGAATATAATGTGGAAAGGTGTAAATTATCATTAATGATTTTAAATATATTTTAGCTATTTAAACTAATGTTAAAGGCAAAAAGTATCTTTTCTCTTTTTTTAGGAGTTACAATCCCTGGAAGCAATGAGCTCAACATTTTCAACTTTTATGTGGTTTGGGGTTTCTGGACAGTTTTAAAACATGGAAAAGGGAATTAATTTAGAGCAAAAAAAAGCACAAAATATATATTAATATGTGGTAAGCTCCAAATGTCATGGAAATGGACTTGGGTGGTGGATATGCATTATATGGATTAAGCACTGAGCAGATTTCCTGAAGGTCAGCAGAGAAGAACCAGATTATACTTCAGAGGAAGATATGCAGTCTGGACCAAACTAGCAAAGTTTCTGTTTCATATCTTAGCCAATCTTCACTCAGAAAATGATGGGAAAATGGAATGGTATTAATGAAGGATAGAGAATAGATGATCCCTTCAGTGTCTTAACTCAACATCTCTGAGAGCTTTTTTGTCAGTAAAAATGAACTTTAAACTATGATTAGAAAGTAGTGCTAATAGAATTGTGATAATGTGAGGTGCTGGCAATGAATATAGACCTGGCTTTTGAAACTGGAAAAGAAATGAATTGGACTATTAAGAGGGGACTTTCCTCTTACTCATTCTTGGAAAAGAGGATATTGTGAGAAAGAAACTCAAAATAAATCCACCTTGATTTAATTTGGTATAAGTATATACTGTATTTTGTTACAGAAAAATGTGGGATGTATAATGGGTAATTATATAATATATAGTGATATAATATATAATAGAGAACTGGAGGCTAAAACATATAAAGAATGATTGCTGGAATTGGGTATGTCTAGTCTAATAAAAAGAGGAACTAGAGGTGACATGATAGCAGTCTTCCAATATCTCACAGGTTGCCACAAAGAAGAGAGAGTCAAACTATTCTCCAAAGCACCTGAGGGCAGGACAAGAAGCAATGGATGGAAACTAATAAAGGAGAGTAGCAACCTAGAAATAAAAAGAAATGTCCTGACAGAACAATTAACCAGTGTTACAATGTGCCTATTCCAACACTGGATGTTTTTAAGAAGAGATTGGACAACAATTTGTCTGAAATGGTATAGGTTCTCCTGCTTAAGCAGGGGGCTGGACTAGAGGACCTCCAAGATCCCTTTCAACTTCTATTCTATTCTATTCTATTCTATTCTATTCTATTCTATTCTATTCTATTCTATTCTATTCTATTCTATTCTATTCTATTCTATTCTATTCTATTGATTCCGGCAGTACAAACTTTAACTGAGCCTCTGTGAATTGGAATAAGCACAGTGCTCTTTCCTAACCCACCCACCCCCATCCCCCTAAGGTTTAGCTAAGAGCTCAGGGGTTAAAATATATATATCTTCCCCATAAAAAGAAATCCACCTTAAAATAGAGGTTAATCCTGAGTTGAAGCACTAATTTCCCCAAGAACCCATATGAGCTCTCCTTAGCTATTAAACACTTTCATTTAATTAAAGTCCAACGCCATGTGTGCTTCCATTCAGAAAGGCTTTGTGGATTAATTTTCTCCCTCTACTAAGAAAATCAAAATAAAATAGAAGGTACATCTTGGTTGTTAAGAGGAAACAGATTTGCTACTTATCTAACAAAATAGCTTTACAAAATACAGCCTGTTTTGGGGGGTGGGACCTAACACCTTAAAAAATGATTGCATTAGGGGTTAAAGTAGTCCTAAAATTTAGAGGATAAGAGTGTATTTCTAAAGCATCATTTCTGGTGTAGATTTAGAATGTTTGTTCAGACTCAGAGTTGTCTTTAGAGCTCAAGTTGGCAATTTTAAAGAAAGAGTACATATGAAAGGGATAATACTGGCCCAGTGGGTAAACAACCCATTGGGCCTGTGTGTCCTCCTCTAACTCTGAAGTTACTGTTCAGAGGCTTTGCTTGACTGGCTTTGGATGTTGTTTCTTTCTCTCTTTGGTCCTATGGCTCAGTTTATCTCCCTTGCTCCTAATTTATGCCAGGAATTTTTAACCATTTTGTGCCATGCAGAGTTTGCTGCAGTCTGCATAGTCCTTATCAGAAAAATGTACTTAAATTCATAAAATAAACTATATACAGATTTCATTGCAAGATTATGCTCAAATGCAGTTATTAAAATGTTAAAAAATAAATCTGTAATATAATATATGTGCTGCTTTATTATTCCATCAAATCAATACCATGCAATACCTTTGTTAATAGTAAAGGGAATAGGAAATAATAATTTCAGATAGTGAGATTTGCTGAAGTTAACAAATATTTTTGGAATCTAATAGGCCTAAATTATTTGGCTATTTATATGCATTGTTGAATGAAAACCTGAATTTCAGTTAGCAGATAGCAAAAACAAAGTGGCAATTTTTCCTCTAACCAAGTTCACAAATACACTGAAATCGACCAATTGACAACCCAGGATTGTATTAGCTTCTTTGGCTGCTGCTGCCTTCTCTCAGGACCCCTAAAAGCCTGCCTCCTGAGGTTTCTCCAACATCTAGATGGCCCCCATATTATTGTTGTTCAGAAATGTTGTAAAGACCTAACTTCTTACGAAGGTCTTTGGTGAGTGAGTGAGAGAGAGATGGTAAAAGATGGTAAGTACAATGAACCAAGAGGCATCTCTCTTGGTTCATTGTACTTGCCATCTTTTATTTTTAGTTTTTAAGGTTTATTGATTTGTAATTTATCTGTTTGATTGTTGGGAGCCACCAAGAGTCATTGAGAGTCAGGTGGCATACAGGATGATGATGATGGTAGTGGACATTGCAGTTCCTGAAAACAAAATATAAGAGAATGCACTGGAGAAAATCATAAAGTATAAAGATCTGCATATAGAAATAGAATGACTGTGGCAAAAAAAGATAGTACCAATAGTAATAGGTGCTCCAACCCCAAATCAACTACAGCACCACCTGAACCCATTGGCATTGACAAAATCATGATCAATCAATTGCAAAAGGCAGGCTTACTTGGAACAGCTTACACCCTCAAATAATACCATCAAACAACAATATCTACCTATCTTATGTCCTTGGGAAAAACCCGATAGAGGGATAAAAATGTTGCATCCAGTCTAAATACCTGCCCCATTGTGTGATCTGCCATAATAATATTACATGTTTTATGTTCTGAAAATCCAAAGTTCAATCCTGCCATTTTCATGAAAAATAACGGGCAGAATGGAAAAATATACTTTGAAAAATGTAACCAGGCAAACTAGGTTTTATAGATCAGAAGCTGGAGTCAAGCTTATAGGGCCTTCTTATAGTACACAGATTGCTTAAAGCAGAAATTAGTAACATTTTTGAAAATTTCCTATTTGCACTCCTCAAGGGTTTTATTAAATTCCTATAGCTTAGTAATTGTTATGTCTGGTCTCTCTCAGCTCATTAAAATCCACGTAAATATGTCTTTAAGAGGTTTATTTAACACATTTCAAAAGGATTCATTTCAAAGCAAGCTGCTGGCATTTTTTTGTTGGCCGGAACGACCAAATCAGATCTATTTACATTTAGATAAACATGCTCTCCTCCTCCTACTTCCCAATTAACTTACTCTTTCTTTATCACATTGTCCAAGACCTCATTATTCTTCGGTAGGTTTTCAAAACACCAGAATTCCAACACACTGCAAAAGTTTTCAAGCCTCTCCTTGATTAACGTTGCTCGTGACAAAGGCGTAGTCTTTCTTTCCCCTTCTAATATAGTGTCCGATACGTCACTTCCCCCCATTACTTCCTTTTTCCAGTTAACTGACACCTGTGCTTATCAAACCTTCGGAACCTCGGATCAATCCATTTATCTTCTTGTTCTAAATCTGACTCATCATTTTGAGAGTCTGATTCAGAATGCATACAGAGCTCCTCATTATCTAGCTCAGCTGCCGGGAGGGGCAAATACCCAGAGGGACCTGGCTGCTCCTCCTCGGCTGCCGGGAGGGGAAAACACCCAGAGGGGCCTGGCTGCTGATCCTCATATTCTGACACTTCCCAAGCTGGTCTAGGGACACTCACAACAGTAATACTGTGAATAGTTGTATCTAACGCTATGCTTAATTGCTGGTTAATAGTTCAGTCTCGTCAAGATGCTCCTTCAGCCACTAACTTAGGCAGAACAGTTAATTCTTCCAGTTAATACAAAGCTACCTATTAATTGATTTCTGCATTCAGGCTAAAATTACTTGTACATGCTGCTTAACTTTAGTGCAATTCTCTACTTTTGCAAAATTTATTCAATCATTGGAGTATTACATATTAAAACCACTTAATTCCCCAACCTATTGTTCTATTTAGATCAGCATTTCCCAACCTAGACAAATCTGAGATGTCTAGACTTCAACATTTTATGACTTAGCAACAGCCATATCAGCTGCATAATGCTGGAAGTTGAAATCTACACATCACAAAGTTGACCAAGAGGGGAAACACTGGTTTAGGTCTATTTACCAAGTTATAAGATTGTCAGAAGGTAATTTGTAATGAACCATCTTTAAAATAAAGGAAAGTTCTTGTGATTATATTTAATAGCAATATAAAATCCAACTTATGCTAAAAAATAAACAAGGACCAGAGGAGACAATGAATAATAAATGCATCATGAATGACTCCATTGTCTGTGCTGAGGCAGGAGTCACTGGATGCAAGGTGCACTGGATGCAATCTCTCTGTCTCTCCACCATCAAATAGAAATGTAGTAGCTACTGCTGCTATAATTATCATTGTATGTGTGAACTCAAAGGACAATTTATGGATGAAAAATGGAGAGTGATTCCCAAATAACAATCAGTTAACCTCACAGATATAATCTACTTTCTAGAATCTGCTTATAAGACATTTAAAAACACCAAGTGTATTGCAATGATAGAATACAGTATTGTCAGATACTGACTTGAGCCAGTAGAATTAGCAGCAGTTGTAATAAATCCTGGAGCACAGCAGGACAAAGCCCAAGTAGAAATGATTGTCCTTATTATCCAAACCAAACAGCAACCTTTACTGGAAGCTTTCGTATATGATAGGTTTCATGCAATTGTCCAAGTCTTACAATAAGCAAAATGTAGTGTGTAGTTGTGCAAATGTTCTATTCTCTCTCTCTCTCTCTCTCTCTCTCTCTCTCTCTCTCTCTCTCTCTCTCTCTCTCTCTCTCTCTCTCTCTCTCTCTCTCTCTCTCTCTCTCTCTCTCTCTCTCCCCCTCTCCCTCTCCCTCTCCCTCTCCCTCTCCCTCCCTCTCTCTCTCTCTCTCACACACACACACACACACATCTATCTATCCATATGTCTCCCACCTTTATTATTTTTACAAGTAACTCAAGCTGATGGACATATCAAACACATCTCCTCCTATTTTATCCACAATAATGTGAGTTGGGCTGAGAGAGAGTGACTGGACCAAAGTCACTCAGCTGGATTTTATAAGGCAGGACTTGAATGCTTTCTAGGGTGGTGCCTTAGCCCTAGAACAAACTGGCTCTTAGCTTCTTATACCACTTTTAAGTTGAGGTCCTAGCATGGAGACTAAAGGTAATGAAAACCTGATCCAACCACAGCTCTTAGAATTAGAAATAGAGAAGGAGACTTATACAACAGCTGATGGAGTAACAATGTAGATAAAAATATAACCAAAGATTGTTGCTGCTATTATAAAAACATCTCCACCCTTCATCCAAATTCATTTTCATTTATATTAATTCACTGGTAGCTGTCTAAAGTAGCTGGAAACCTGAAACAATCTAGTTTAAACTTCAGTAACATCTAGACTGAATGTGGAACAATTACATTTTTCTTCCACTTTTAAGCTATCAAATAAATAAGGATGAAGTGGAATGGGGTGAGAGGTTGTCAAGATACATTTGGTACTAGCAGATCAGAGTTAGTTATCCATGTTTGTCACAAGAACACCTGCACTTGATTTGATGACACTAGTGAAGATGGATTCAAAGCTTTCATAAGACTCTAATGAATATGAAGAAATGCCTCGTTAATTAAATGATTAAAGATTTCAGTAGGGAATGCCAGATTTTATTGTGGCCCTGCAGAGTGCTGAGCTGTGAAAAACATGCACACTATTTTTTTTTAAAAAAATCCCTTAGAGATGTAATCATTTGTCCACAATGTATCTTCTTTTTAATTAGGCAAAGTCAGCAGTTATGGGTGTAAACATGCAAAGAACTTGATATAAACTTTATCA
Source organism: Bothrops alternatus (assembly GCA_034064705.1). Lineage (NCBI taxonomy): Eukaryota > Metazoa > Chordata > Lepidosauria > Squamata > Viperidae > Bothrops > Bothrops alternatus. The sequence continues at coordinate 5,694,194 of JARGCV010000040.1, forward strand.
AGACTAAGGCCTTACCTTCTATATATCTGGTATTGCAATGGACAGACCACTTAACAAAGTTAAAACCTTCAAATAATATGAAGTAGTTTTCCAAGCTAAATAACTCACCTGATTTATGTATTTTAAAATGCAGACAAATTAGTCTCAGTCATCTAAGCTTTTTTATTTTGCTTGAGCTACACAGTTTTTATGTTCTAAAATTCAGTTGTTCTTTGCAGTTAAAATTTGAACATAGCTGTTAAATAGGACGCATTCAAGGCTGTGTAACAACACGGTTATTGTACAAAAAGACCAAGTCACGTTTCTGACATTGATTGATTGACTGATTGATTTAACGAATTTATTATAGCCACCTATTTCATTGAAGGTGACTCTTGGTGGTACACAATAATAGGTAAAAAATGTAAAAACAGCAAATGCAAATATAAAGAACTATTAAAATAAATATCCTTTAAAAATAAAATACTAATTTAAAAAAAATAAAAATAAAATACATTTAAAATACAGGGAGAATAAAAAAATAAAAATAAAACAGTGGAGCCATCTAGCCAAGTGTCCAAGCCTGGTCACATAACCAGGTTTTGAGGGCCTTATGGTATGTCAAAAGGGTTGGGGGCAATTCACGTGGAAGGATGTTCCATAAATTGGGCACCAAAACAAAGAAGGCATCTCTGGGGCCCATTAAAAGTATATTCCTGGCCGATGGTACCAGCAACATGCCTTCTCTGCAAGATCTGATGGGGAAGGGCGATGTAAATAGGCAAAGGTAGACCCTCAGAAAGTTCATTCCTACACATACCGGTAGAGGTTTTCAAATGTTAAAAATAATGCCTTGAATTGGATTCAGATGGAAACTGGCAACTAGTGCAGCTCATGGATCCAGAGGTGTAACATACACTGTTCTAGGAATACACATAATTGCCTTGAGGCTCCCCTAAATCAAAGCCACTCAGTTTTATCAGGGCTTGTTCCACATCCAGCCTCTCAAAATCTTCAGGCACCAAAATAAGATGGTCATGACATCACTTAATTGTCCAGGGAAAGAGATATACAATTAGGTACCATTAGCATAATGATGATACCTCATCCCATGGCAATGGATGAGCTGACTCAGTAGATGTTGAAAAGAAGAGGAAAAAGCACTGAAGTCCAAGTAAAAGGGGCTGTGGGTAGGACCTCTCCTCCCCCAATTATCATTGACTGAAATTGACTTCAAGGGAAAAAGATGAACCAGCATGGCACCATATCTCTCACCCCCAGCCCGCTGAGCCTTTCAAGTGCAAAGAATCAGGACCATATATTAAATAGAAGTCAAAAAGATTTATTACTCAAGATTTATTACACAAGAATCTAGTAAATTAATGTTCAATACTAAACTGGTGGTAGATAAGGGTCAATGGAAATCAAAAGTTGGACTTGGAATGTTTGTGGAAACATAACAACTGTAGGCTGTTGACATGCTTAACTCTGCTTTCAACCTCTGTCTGTTATTCTCCTATATTGCCAATCCAAAAGGATGTCATGTTCAATGGTATTGAAAGCCACTGTGACATCAAGGGCAAAGATGAATTCGCTACTCCCATTCCACCACCCTAGAGGTCATCCAAAAACTCAACCAGTCATTTTTGTCCCACATCAAGGTCTGAATCCTGACTGCAAAAGATCCAGATAATCCTTTTATTGTTCAAGTTACCCACTGTGTCCCAAAGATAGTATTTTGGCAAGAAACAGGAGTTAGAAATCTACCCTTTGAATATATGTTCCCTTTATTGGCTAAAACTACTCCATAACCCAATTGGATTGACCTATCTAATTTGGCATATAATTTGAATTATTTGTGGAAAAACTGAATTGAATCATTATGGCTTTTCCTTATCATGGAGGCCAGATCAAGCAAAATTAACTTTTAAAGATTTTAAACACATGTCAGTTAGAATCTGCTGCTCCTTTCCAGGATATGTTTATTAATGATCAATTTTCAGTCTTCAAATAAACTTCTTGAAACAAATCCTCAGTTTTTGAAGGATGATAACTCTGACTGATTTCAGTCTCTTTTCCATAGCAGTTTTGGACTGGAAATGCAATTTTTTTTTTAAGGTTTGTGCTGCCCTTGTAGCACATAAGCTTTAGAAACCATGACCCATGGTCTCTTTTCTTAACAGATCTACAGTGTATCTGTCTTCAGCTGATCATCCCTCTCCTATTTATATTTCTTGAGTTTTAATTTGATTTGCACAAGATACAAGACAACAAAAATAATTTCCCAGAAAAGTAGCAAAATATTGTTACATCCTATATAATTCTACAGGTGGACAGTAATGGTTGTAAATTCTATCACTTTGTGCTGGTTTGCAAAGAAATACAACATTACTTACCCTAGTGTCACAGATTGCCAAAAATGCAGAGAGAGAGAGAGAGAGAGAGAGAGAGAGAGAGGGAGGGAGGGAGGGAGGGAGGGAGGGAGGGAGGGAGAGAGAGAGAGAGAGAGATGAGAGAGAGAGAGAGAGAGAGAGAGAGAGAGAGAGAGAGAGAGAGAGAGAGAGAGAGAGATATGGGAAACAGGAGAAAAGTATACAATGTAAATTGAATATAAAAAGGACCTAAAATTAATAATTTCTACAATCTAGCAAAACAGACTGGAAACATGTGCACCTCTTAACATTTTTTTTTAAAAAAAAATACATTTGGGAGAATCTGAATAAAGAAATGTAAATGTCAGTGGAATTATTTCTGCAGCTGAATTAAAAAAGTCTCAAAAGTTCTAAACAATTCTGTTTGAAATATGAAAAGTGTCAGAGTAACTGCAGCAAAATAGTGGGGCCACTTTTAATTGAATTGCTTTGAGCAAGGCTTTCTTTCATTTGAGTTATGGTGGATTGGAAATGGGATGTCAAAAGCAGCACAAAATAAAAACTATTATGAATATGGTTATTATTTATATAGCCCTTTCATTCAAAGGATGATTGTGTACATGTTTCCCAAACTTTCTTATAACAAGTAGAAAATATCATTTTAAATATTTATTCTACATTGAAGGGGCTAAGGGAGAAGATGGTTTCTCTGGCAGAAAATGCATGTTCAGATCCAGATTGCTATTAGAGTTTGGGAGGAAAAGAGAGAGTTAAAATCTAACCTAACCAGAAGTTGGGAAGTTGCTGTTGTAGAAATCAGGGATACAAGACTCTTCAGAGGGTGGAGGTAGCAAAATAAACAAGTTGTAGGATAAGAAACAAGATGTTGCTACAGTGACCAAGAAGGCAGAAATTAAGAAACTCCAAATCTAGCTAGAGGTCAGAACAAAAGAAAAGAAAATAGCTCAAGAAACCTCCATTATTGGATAGACATTTTTCCAAGGAGTGAAATCCAGGCACAAGGTAAACTGAGACAGAAACTTAAGGAGAAAGGGTTGAAAAGAGGTGACTTATATGGTCATTCAGCAAGAAGGAGAGAAGCAGCTGAGGGAAAAAGTGCCTTAAACAAGGATTTAAACATTACTACAGTTGGTTGCACCATCAGTCAGACGTTTGTATTATTAGATTGGAATTTTCATCTATTTATTGAGTCTTTGCTAAGAACCTGGGATAGGAAGATGTTATGGTTTGATGGTGTTAAAGGTACAGTCACAGGATGCAAGCTGTTTCAAGTAAAGCTGCCTTTTGCAATTGATTAATGGTCATTTTCTCAATTTCAACAAAATCAAAACCAAGGTTCATGTGATGTTCCAGATATTTTGGGATTGCACCCAAAGCACTTATTACAATTGATAATTTCTTTGTTTTCTTTTGCCAGCTTTCAGCTTCTCTTTGCTTCTCTTCTCTTTTCTCTTCCCCACATACTGCAACATCCACCATCTAGATTTTTTTTTATCAACAATTGTTAAATCTAGGGTGTTATGTGGCAGATGATATCTGTTTGAATTCTAAAGTCCCAATGCACATTAGCTTCTTCATTTTCCATTACTTTGTTTTCTTTTTTGTAGGCCAGTTTAGTCTCTCCAGTAAGCCTTCAGTGTATCTTCTTCACTGTCCTTCAGATATTCTTCCAGTACCCTTTTTTTCTTCTTCAACTGTCTGGTGTACTTGCAACATTCCACACTCCTATTTTCCTTGATAAGTAGAGTGTGTAAATATTGCTGCCATGATGAAGGACATGATTCATTGTCATTATTTTTCTGGTCTTCCTATCTAGAGCTTTTAGTTCTGGTCCAGTCCACTATTCTAGTTGTGTATTTAATGACTGGAATTGCGTAGATATTAATTGCCTTGATAGTATTTCTTCCATTGAGTTTGAACTTCAAGATCTTCTTCACTCTCATGGTGCATCCACTTCTAATCTTTTTTACTTCAGTGTGTTTGATATTATCAGCTTGAAGGATACCCAGGTATTTGTAGTGATCATCTTCATCCAGACTCTTCTTGTCATTGTCCTTTGAGTCAATCCTGACTCTTTTTTATTTAACAAAAAATGGAATCTGAACCCTCAATGCTACCAAGAACAGAAGAGCATTCCATAATGTTTGTGTATTGATGCAGATACAATAGATATATTTATTAGTCCCAAGATAATATGGGTGTATGATATATAGGAGTAGAGTTGAGACAAAGTGAGTCTGAGGTTTCGGTTTCCTCAGTTCAATACTACTGAAATCATAGCCTCATGGTATATCCTCTTCTAATCTTTTTTTACTTTAATGTGTTTGATGTTGTCAGCTTGAAGGATACCCAGGTATTTGTAGTGATCATCTTCATCCAGATTGTTCTTGTTGTTATTAACATTTTTGGTTCCTTTGAATCAGTCCTGATTCATTTTTTAAAGATGGAATCTGAAGCCTCATTGTTACAAAGAACAGAAGAGCATCCTGTAATGTCTGTGTATTGATGCAGATACAATAGATATATTTATGGATCCCAAGTTAATCATATTGTGTGTGTGTGTGTGTGTGTGTGTGTGTGTGATATGTAGAAGTAGAGTTGAAATAAACTTACTGAGTCTGAGGTTTTGGTCTTCTCAGTTCAATACTATTGAAACCCTAGCTGTATTAGGAAAATGTGTGCATGTTTTCTGACAAGTAGTGGTGGGATTCAGCCGGTTCGCACCACTTTGGCAGAACCGGTAGCAAATTTTTTGTTGCCCAGGCCCAGAATGGACTTCTGGAAGAAGCATCCACACAGAGAACCGATTGTTCATATTTGAATCCAACCACTGCTGACAAGTATAGGATTTGTACTAGGATGAATGTGCAGCATGGAAAAATTCAGCATCTTTAAAGCTTCTGGTGATGTAGTCTGAATATAGGATTCAGTTATGCAATTAGGCTATAATAGTCAAGATAACTCTCCTCAGAACATCTAAATGTGCCATTTATATAACAATGACTATTTTTGCTTCTATAAAAAGTGGTGAAGGTTGTGGCATTTTTCTAAATAGAATAATTTTGGACAAAAATAATAAAATCAAAGTATCTTTTCAGAATTTTTTTAAAAAGAACTATCCTGTTAAAAGATATTTTGCTAATAATTCAATTCTTAAAAGTTTGCAAAGGTTTGTTGTTGTTGTTGTTCGTAATATTGCAAAGTAAAAATCAGGGAAGTTATATACTCCAGAATATTGAGTCCATATATTGCATAAATAGAAATAGATTCAGTTTTGTCTAATGGCTAAGGCACCAGGCTAGAAACCAGGAGACAATCTGGGTGACTTTGGGCCAATCACTTTTTTCTGAGCCCATGCCATCAGGTTTGAAATATAAACTGGTCAGTCAATTCCTGTTACAACCAATAGATCAAGACTCAGTTGAACTGGAAAAAAAATAGACCCAGAATTTACAGGAAAAATGTTAGGAAGAAAAAAAGAAACCCATGTTTTTAATAAGTAAGATTGTTGATCTGAAGTTGCTCAGGAATTAATATTTTCCACTCCTTCTTAAATACATTTAATTATATTCAACTTGGATCATTTTCTTTCCCTTGCTGGATGGAACAGAGGTAGAAAAATTGAAAATAGCTGCTTTGTCATAAATAGGCTTTCACCATGTTTCACATGGGCAGAATATTACATTAAAAGGATGTGCCCTAGGTGACCATTGGTCCTGATTTTTTTTTAAGACCAGTGAATTCCATTAACACAGAGCAGCATTCCTGTTGAAGCCTTGATCAATCTTTAGAATGGGAAATGGGTAATGGTCTATGAAGGTATAAAACCTCCCTGTGGATATATTAGCTTACTATTGGTTTAAAGGATCTAGTAGCAATGAAAAGACAGAACCACAGTTAATTGAATAGTCACGATCAGTATGAGTGAATACAGTTTAAAATCAATATTGAAGTATATAGGTCAGTGGTTCTCAACCTAATGCCGCGACCCTTTAATACAGTTCCTCATGTTGTGGTGACCCCCAACCATAAAATTATTTTCGTTGCTACTTCATAACTATAATTTTGCTACTGTTATGAATATTAATGTAAATATCTGATATGCAAGGTGTATTTTCATTGTTACAAATTGAACATAATTAAAGCATAGTGATTAATCACAAAAACAATATAGCAATGCTTGCTGGAGAAGCTTACTCTTCCTTGCTCAAAAATGTTAGGAGGGAGGGAAGGGGAAGGAAGGAAGGAAGATTGAAGGGGAAAGGAAGGAGATGGAGAAGGAAGGAGATTGAAGGGGAAAGGAAGGAAGGAAGGAAGGAAGGAAGGAAGGAAGGAAGGAAGGAAGGAAGGAAGGAAGGAAGGAAGGAAGGAAGGATAGAGAGATTGAAGGTGAAGGGATGGAGATGGAGATGGAGATGGAGATGGAGATGGAGATGGAGATGGAGATGGAGATGGAGATGGAGATGGAGATGGAAGGAAAGAAGGAAGATTGAAGGGGAAAGGAAGGAGATGGAGAAGGAAGGAGATTGAAGGGGGAAGGAAGGAAGGAAGGAAGGAAGGAAGGAAGGAGAGAGAGATTGAAGGGGAAGGGATGGAGATGAAGATGGAAGGAAGGAAGGAAGGAAGGAAGGAAGGAAGGAAGGAAGATTGAAGGGGAAAGGAAGGAGATGGAGATGGAAAGGAACGAAGGAAAGAGAGAGAGAGATTGAAGGGGAAGGGATGGAGATGGAGATGGAAGGAAGGAAGGAAGATTGAAGGGGAAAGGAAGGAGATGGAAAAGGAAGGAGATTGAGGGGGGAAGGAAAGAAGGAAGGAAGCAAGGAGAAATTGAAGGGGAAGGGAAGGAGATGGATGGATGGATGGATGGATGGATGGATGGATGGATGGATGGATGGATGGATGGAAGGAAGGAAGGAAGGAAGGAAGGAAGGAAGGAAGGATTGATTGATCTTTGGAGAGTCATGTTTTTCCAGATGGTGATGAACTGCAACTCCCAGCATTCCCCACTCTTCTGCAGTGCTTTTTAGGGCTGCTGGGGATGGTAGTCCAGTAAGGTCTGGAGACACACACAGATGCCCTCCAACGGCGAGGGAGGCAGGCCGGGCGGCGTGGGGGAGGCTCCAGCATAGTGCGGAGGGCGGCCGCGGACGGAGCACGGCCAGGCAACCAGGAGGCATGGGGATTGGCTCGGCACCGCAGCTCAGCTCAGCCAGCAACAGCAGCAGCAGCAGCAGCACATTGTCTGAGCAGGGCGGGAAGAGAGGGGGTGGTGGTGGCAAGTCATGAAAGCAGCATCCACACATTCAGGGTTCAAATGCCTTGGACCGTTTGGTTCCCCCACCCCTTTATCTACTGATCTGCCACAAGCTCATGCAAACAAGCCCGGAGGAGTTCTGAATGAGTGGTCGTTTAAAAAAAAAGCTTTCAGCAACGAGGCAGAAAGGGAAACTCGCTCACAGCTCTTTTTTCCCCTGTCTCGGCGACTGGGAAGACAGCAGCCAGAGACGCCACTGCACAAAGGGAGGTAGAGAGAGGGGCGAGGGGGAAAACCTCACTCAACTTTCACCCTTATCAGACCCGGTTCCCTTCTGGTTGACCACCTCCCACCCACCCGCCCCCTTCACCTCCCGCTACAGATCGACGCTACCCGTCAGGAGTATTTCGCCAGGCTTTTTTTTTTACCTTGGCCCTGCGCTTCTCCCAGATGGAAGCCAGGCAAGAGGGCCTGAAAGATGCCGAGCAGGAGGTTCATAGCTGTGGCAACGTGGCAGTAGCTGCTCTGCGATGGGTAGCCAGCCCCGCCATGCTGCTGAGGCGGCTGCTTTCCTGTCTGCCCAAGCTGGCTGGCGGAGCTAGCCTTCGGCAGAAATTCTCACTAGTGTCTCGGTTCCTAAGACCATCGGAAATATGTGTTTTCCGATGGTCTTAGGCGACCCCTGTGAAAGCGTAGTTCGACCCCCAAAAGGGTTGTGACCCACAGGCTGAGAACTGCTGATATAGGTCATGCTGGTGATGGCATCAAAGTTTCATTTTTTTTTCACCACTGTTGTATCTATTCAGAGCTGTATAATGGAACAGGTGGTTACAGTCCTTTTATAATTTGGTTGATAAGGCATGGGAGCCTTATAGCCTATAACCAATTTGCATGTAATTTTCTAGACAAAGACTGTTCATTTCTGTTCTAGCCCAGAGAAGTACCAATACATGTACCATTAGCACCTACTTGTCCAATTAAACTGAATGTGTTTCATTAGATACAACCAGTGGAGGTTATCAGGATGTTTAAAGAAAGGAAATCAACTTCATTTCTACTCAACTTTTGCCTGTCCTGGCTGATAAGAATGAAGAGAAGTAGTGTGACCAAGTAGAATGATCAATGAAGTCACTCTGGAGTAGCTATTATGTTGACTGTGTTAGAAAACCTAAAGGTAAGACACCCAAAGGACAAAAAGATATTGATGACTTTACAGAAATATAGTACTATTTCAACACCTATGGGTAAAACAAATGAAGGGAACAACTGCTAAATTTCAAACAACACATGGAACACACTTGAACTATAAATGCACCAATCACGAATCTGTTTTTATCCAAAGTGATATATCCCAGTATCACAGCAAATTTAAGGACCCTTTTCACTATTTTTTGTCAATGATGCTGCTATTTGAGAGCTATATGCTATTTGAAAATCTTTTTAAAGAATCTATTAAATCCTTTAAAAATATATATTATAGGTCAAGACCTACTAAGTCTATATGTTATTATTATCTTCATCCCTGCAGTTAAACTAATGCGCTAGTAATAATCAAGAATTCTTAACCTTAAAGCAACATATTCTTTCACATTCAAAGCAGATCAGCTGAATTAAGTCATCTGGGGTTAGATATCAATTTGCACATTTTCCAAGAAAAGTTTTCACTTGTCCAAATATGTATCTTGGCTAGGCAGAATGTGTCTTTGATATTTCATGATAAAAATATATTTGATAAATGTGTGATTTGTACCTCATTTCCTTCTCTCCTTCCCTTGTCCCATAAAGTGATGTCAACAAAAAACCAGTATGTCAAGCTCTGAATCTTTCTTAAGTGCTTACCTAAAGAAAAAGGGGAAAGATCTAAGATGGAGATATGATTAGTAATAGTTGCAATGGTAAACTATAAGCAGTTTGTTACCTTGCTTGCTCTTGCTTACAAAATGTGGTGAATTCTCTATTATTTCAGTTTGATCAGTAATATATAGAAAACCTGTAGTGTCCTTCCCCCTGCCCCAAAATCAGGACATTGATCCTTATTGCCCAGCATCCCAAAGCATTATCAGGAGTAGAGAAAAATGTCACAAAGATATAACTGATGATCTAGGGCAATACACTAAGGCAGGGCTTTTCAACCTTTTCACCCATTATACCACTTTTAGGATACGGCAACATCTGAGTACCACCAGTCACCTATCAAGGTGTCAAAAACTTGATGACCAAAAAGAAAGAAAGAAAGAAAGAAAGAAAGAAAGAAAGAAAGAAAGAAAGAAAGAAAGAAAGAAAGAAAGAAAGAAAGAAAGAAAGAAAGAAAGAAAGAAGGGATAAAGTACAGGTAGTCCTTGACTTACAACAGTTCACTTAATGACTGTTTGAAGTTACAATGGCACTGAAAAAAATGCCCCCCAAGCCACAGCCGAGCAAGACACCTGCCTGCCCGCCTGGCCGTGCTCTTCCTCCTGTCCAAGGTTTTCATTGTTGTGAGCATTTCTGTTGAGAATTGGCAGCAAGGATGGGGTGGGGTGTTTGGTTTTTATTCCCCCCCGTCTGCTCGGTGGTTGCAGCAGGTTTTGGTCACTTCACATGACCCTGGGACACTGTGACTGTCATAAATATGAATCAGTTGCCAAGCATCTGAGTGTAAATCACAAGACCCTGTAGATGCTGCAGCATTCCAGCTGATCGGCACTTCTTCTGGGCTCAGCAGAAGTGCCAGGATCAGTGCTGCTTTCCAGCTGATTGGTGCTTCTTCAGAGTTCAGCAGAAGCATCAGGATCAGCACCGAGCTCCAGCTGGAGCCTGGCACTGATCCTGGCACTTCCGCTGAGCCCTGACAGCCCTTCAGCTCCAGCCATCTCTCGCTCAAGCTTGTGTGGTGCTGCCATCGGTTCAGCTCATTCGCCTCCCCCACTACTTTTCTAGGATGGTCGCGTACCACCTAGCAGGTGCCAATGTACCAAAGTTGGTACCCATACCACTGGATGAAAAGCCCTGCACTAAGGCATTGCCAAGGAGTAAGATACCAGCAATGATTCCTTCATTGCCTCCCACTGTTCTGATTAACTGCCTGCCATCCACCTACCTTAAAGAATGAGTCAAGGGACCTGGGCATTAATATTGACAGGAAATAAAATAATTCTATTAAAGTGAAATGTAAGACTCATACTAAAAGAATGTTATGAAATATTCATTATTATTTTCAATATATAACAAGAGTAACAAGGTTGAAATATTACAAATGCAATAAAGACCAAAAGCCAATTTATGAAACATTACATAAATCAATTTGGGCTAATATTGTCTGTACAATTGGCAGTACTAGATCTTTTTCAGTAGAAGATGGGAATAAAATGAATAAACATTAAATTAAATTCCAGAATGCTGGGAATAAAACCTCAGACCAGAGATATCTGAAATTCAGTCAGAAATCTCTCTTTTTAAATAATTGTGGGAGAAAGGTTGTGTGTGGATAGTTTGTTTCTTGATGTGGAGGCAAACATAATATTGAATAGACTCCTATAATATATCAACCCACTGATTTAGTTTAACCACACTCTGCACAATAGTCTGGTTCACACATAAAGCTAAGAGATGCAATCATTGTGACTAGGATTAATCATCAACATTAAACCTGCTCCCCAAATTTACATATTATAGTCAATGTGTTGTAGTGGTTAAGCTAGACTAGAAGGACTGTGAGAGAGCCAGGTCCAACTCTACCTTTGGTCAGGGAAAATCAATACCTTGGATCAGTCACTCTCCCTCAGACCACTTTGTGTGTATGTATATTTGTGTATCTGTGGTCCATCAAATCAGTAAAATCCTGGTGATTGTCTGGACTAGTTCCTGACGTTTTCTAAAAGTTTTCTCTTTTCTAATAAACAAAATTTTAAAACATTGGCATCTCACCCCAATCAACAGATATTGATCATTCATTTTAACTTTGGTCAAATAAAGGAATTTGATATTCTTTCTCTCAACAATCCTTAGATCTCTCAAAGATCTAATATCCACATTCACATACACTCTTTTCTCTCAAATCCTTGGCATCTTTATCAAGGCCTTTTTTAAAAATTTCAGTAGAAAGAAATTATCCATGTCAGTGTTCATACTCTCATTGTCTTTTCTCAGAAAACCTATAGCAGTTTCAACAAATCCATTTTCTAAATGCTGCATGGAGAAAATCTCCACATCACTCTTCTGGTTTAATATTTATATGTCTTTTTAAATCATTGCATCATTCTCTCATTTGATTTATAAATCCATTGTTTCCATCTCTTTCTTATAGGCTATCATTTTTAAATCCACTTTTAAATTTTTGTTCTGTTCAATGGGGCTTGTTCCTTTCCAGTAACATATTTTGGGTAATAGTAAATAACTTGAAAACTCCATGCACATTCATTGTAGATATCCCTTAAAGTAGCCATTGATGCATTTATTTCCTTATAGTGCTCTCTGGTGTCCAACCTCCAAACTCATTCATGTTTCCAGTATAAACTTAGACATTTTCCTACAGAAAGATTCTTTCAGTTAACATCAAAGTCTTAAATCAAGTCCATCGTATCCATTTAAAATTTTCTAAAGCCAACATTAATTATCCTTCTACTGTGTATTATATTTTTAATTAAATCTTTACACTTGTAGTTAAAAATTATCTTTAAAAGAACTAAAGAAAACTCACCCAACAGTTAATCCTGTTGTTGTTAATTTCCCTTGTCATACTGAGCTCCATTTGTGCTTTAGTTTTTCTGAGTTCCATTCTGCCAAATTAGCTACTTGCTGGCATACTCATCTTCCATTTCCATTCTAACCTATTAGTCAGAAATTCCTTTTACCTCCACAGTGAGTTTCTATGTTGCCTCCTTTTTAAAATCTTATTAGAATGTAACCTGGGGGGAATACAACATAGATATTGACTAGCAAGTATATTCTATACTTGTCTACAGAAGCTAGCTATCATGGCTTAAGTATTTCATTTTTCTTCTTTGCCACTAGAGCAATGTGTAGAAATTTTGCCTGCTTTTATCTGCAAAGCTCTCTGTGTGATATTATTCCCAAGTATTGGGAATCATATAGCACAGATTAATTAAAGTTCTGTTTCAAAAAGAAATTATCCTTCACATCCTTGAGGCGCAAAAGCCAATGGTCAACTGGCCTTTGTCCATCCTCTCCCAAAGCACAGCAATCTGAATAAGGGTAAGTGTCATGGCTGTACTTCTTTTCTTTGTTTGTGCTGCTTTTTGTTTTTTTACCTAAAACTGTCAAGAACCAAATCCTCCTTTGCCTATTTGAAAGTACATCAAGCTCTTTACTTCATTTCTCCAGTCCCCTTTCTACCCTGAATCTAGCTATTTGCTGGTTGCCAAGCAACCTGCTGTACTTGCTTTTAAATAACAAACACATCGCCTTGCTGCCTCGGTACTTATTTTCAACACACTGTAATAAACTTTCCAAAATAATAGCCATAATAATCAGCATCAACATCCCAGGCAAGAATGTAAGAATTGTTCTCTGTGACAGCTGAATGAAACTTCCTTAGTTAGAGGCAGGACTCTTAACACAGATGTAGAGAGGGCACTACTACATTCAAGGTCCTGTTTCTGGATTCTGGAACAAATTTTGCATTCTGTTGACAAAAATATAACTCAGGATCTGAGGGTTATTTTAGTTTCTTCTAGCAGATAGTCTTGGGGTGTTTTGATTTCTGATGGCTAATTCCCCTGTCATATGGACATTTTATGTGCCAATATGTGAGTCTAAGGAATTATGCCTGAACTTTCTTTGCCTTTTGACTTCCAATCTAGCAACCATCTAATTTTAAGGTAATCTTCTCATATTCCACAAGGCAGAATAGCTAAGATCTTTTATTTGTCCAATAAATGACATCAACACACACTTAAAACTTGAAAGTCCCCAGGAAAACAAGACATGAATTTGGTTTCTGTGCCTGAAATTGCAACATATTCACTGTGCTCTCTGCCTGCCAACAGTTTGTATGTTTTCTATAGAAGCTGTTGTTAGAAAGAAAGGTGTCTTCTGCTACTAGGAAGAAAATGTTTATCACATGATCCTCCTCTTTTTGAAAAATCATTCCATCCCAAAAGGCTGGAGTCACACTTCATATTAAACCATAAGGTCACTTTGTTTGCTGATGAATTACTGCAGTATATGAATTCAGTCATTCACTATGTGTAAACTATGTGTGGATACAGACCAAGAAAGAAAGAAAAACAAGAAATATACATAAATAGGAAAGCACAACATCCAACTTGTGAACAACTGAATTAAAGAACTGTTGATCACATGATGATCACATGTTATAAACTAATTTTACACAGGTCTTTATTAGAATTGTATCCCATGTTTCCCCTCTAGGTCGCATATATATATAGTGGTCACTCCTCCAATAATTTATCCACAACTGAGTATGGTAGGTTGAGCCAGATGCTCTTTAGTGGACCACAGGAATGCAGTGATTATGAAAAACTCATTTTACTTTCTGACAAAGGCCAAGAGATGACAGGCCAATGGGAGCCAAAGCCTATGATTTCCAGAAAGAACTACATGTAAGGAAAATCAACTTGACTGAGATCAACCCTATTGGTCAAAGAAGAGGTTGCTGTTTCAATCCTTGCTTACTTCATTTCTTTTATTTAGTATCATTTCTAATATACTGTGAGTTTGCAGACAAACTTTTAAATGTAGCTTTAAAATATTTGTAAATATTTAAGAGCTTGCAGATGCTTTGTAAATATTTGTCAATAGCATTTTCAATATCATTAATGCAATTGTTTTGAAAAAGATACCTATATTGATCTTGCATGACTTATTAGTCAATGCAGCCAAAGTTACATCAGCTTACAAGATGCATCCTAAAATGGTTGATTCCAATTTTACCTTCTTCTAAATTTCACAAAGAAGCAAATGTATATTTTTATATATAATGACCCAAGGAAAATTCTTTCACCAATCAGTAATAGCATCCATCCTATCTCACTTAATGTCCTGGCCATTGTACTGGTATTGTATCTGTTATGTCCTGGGCCTGCTGAATGCTTAATTGAACACATGTATATATATGCTGCTATAAAACAGTAAGTATTCACTTATTGTTTTATCCAAGGGAGAAGGGTGTTATGTCCTGGGCCTGCTGAATGACTCAACAGGCTCAGGAGGCTGCAGAAGGCCTGGGCAGACCATGTGGTTGCCCGGGACCAGACAGACTGTCTCCAACCTTGTGAGCATGTACAAGGTGGGAGACTAGCCTTTCATTGATAGGCTGATGCTGTCCCTGCAAGGGAAGTATAAAAGAGCCAGAGCCATTTTGTTTGTTGTTCTGTTCTGTTTGTGATCTCAATAAAGAAGTTGTGTTTTGTTACTCATGCCTCGCTTTGATGTCTCTGATTCTAAAACAGAACCAAAGGTGGGATTGGCTGCAAGAAGAACAACAGGAGAAGGTAGGCTGACTTACCAGAGGAGGCCTGAAGCACTGGGAAGTTCGGCGTCCATAGGAAGCGATTGCTTGCCAGTACAAGAATGCTGGAGGTGAGCTCGGCTTCGTGGGACCCCTTCTCATACCTTGCAACGAGAGGCATCGAAGAGGCTCCAGGCTGTAACGATGTCAAAGCTAGGCCATCTATCAGAATTTGATACTCCTCACCTTGAGCACTGGAGCTCCTACATGGCTTGAGTAGAGAATTACTTTCGAGTAAACAAGATCCAAGAAGATGACCTTAAAGCTGCTACATTGCTGTGTGTATGTGGGCCAGAGACTTTCGATATTGCATAGAATCTTGTAGCCCCAGCACCACTGGAATCAATTGTGTTTGCTGACTTAAAGAGGATGCTGCGAGAGCACTTCGAACCCAAGCTCTCAGTAATTGCATGGAGGCACACCTTTGAGCAGAGGGATCAGAGGCCTGGTGAGTCTACTGAGGACTTTGTTGCTGCCTTAAGACAAGCAGCTAGGCCATGTCCATTTAAGGATCTAGAAGAGAGGCTCCAGGATTGCTTGGTTTGTGGCCTATGAAGTCGTGAGTTGCAACAGAAACTTTTTGCTAAAGAAGATGTCTCATTTTAAGATGCTTTGAGAGAGATTGCAGCTGAAAAAGCAGCGGGAGGAACTGTGAAGGCCGTGCAGCTTGCCAAGAACCCCCCAACGCCTAGCACCATCCATCACAAGGTCACTCGGGAGATTCCAGAAGAGGATCCAGAGTTGGAGGTAGACAGGCTTCAGCAGCAAGCAGAAAGAAGGCCTCAGGAAGGTAGACAACAGACAACCTCATTTCCTCAGTGTTTTGAGTGTGGAGAACGCCACAAGTGCTCTGATTGCCGGTTCTGCTCCACTATCTGCCGAGCATGTGGAAGGCAAGGCCACATTGCCTCCATCTGTTTGGGTCACCAAAAGGAATGGTCTCCAGAAGAATTGCCTCTGAAAGGTTTCAAGGTCCCCAGCCAAAACAGGGTGGGCTTCTGCACGTCCCGTAAGGCCGTTTTCAAAACTGTGGTTCACAGGCCACTTAAAAAGAAGCTTCACATTGACGTGAAGTTGTAAGGGGTTCCCTTGTCGATTGAGTTGGACACAGGGTCCACTCTATCGATCATTTCCTTAGACACTTTTAAAAAGATTTGCAGAAGTGGCCTACGAGCTAAACTCAGTCCTTCAAATTTAATCCTTACTGACTTACAGAATTCCAGAGTCAGCATGAAGGGGGAGGCCATGCTCAAGGTGCAGCATAGGAGTTTTGAAGGGCTGCTAGATGTGGTGATAGTTGGGGGTGATGATACAAGTCTTATTGGACTCGATTGGTTCAAGGCCCTTAGAATTCAAGTGACTGGACTTCACAATCTGCAAACGTCAGGCCTTGCATAAGTTTGCAAGGAGTTGCTGATGTGTTCAGTTCAGAACTTGGCTCATACAAGGGGCCTCCCATTGCTTTATGTTTAGACCCAGCCATCACACCCATCAGGATCAAGCCCCAAAGGGTGCCTTTTGCCCTAAAGAACAAAATAGATGCAGAGCTGGACAAGCTGCTCCAGCAGGGCATCTTAGAACCTGTGGATTCTAGTCCATGGGAAACCCCTATAGTCACGCCACTGAAGACCAATGGAGAAGTCTGAATTTGTGCGGACTATAAATGTGCACTTAATAAGGCATTGCAGCAGTATGCCTACCTGGTGCCTGTGGTGAGCCACATTCTGGCCTCACTCAAGGGGGGTGGGCAAATCTTTGCAAAACTTGATTTGGCTCAGGCCTATCAACAGCTACCTGTTGATGAGGCAATGGCTGAGGCCCAAACAATTGTGATGCACCGGGGAGCCTTTAAGGTAAAAAGGCTTCAGTTTGGGGTTAATGTGTCCCCTGGAATATTACAAAGTGTGATGGAGTGAATGCTCCATGGTATTCCTGGGGTCTGTCCCTACTTTGATGACATCCTCATTGCTGGGGAGTCATCTGGGAACTTAGCTGAAAGGCTGAGGGCTGTCTTGCTGCGTTTCCGCCAAGCAGGGCTGAAGCTGAAACAAGACAAATGTAAGATTGGAGTTACCTCCACTGAATTTCTGGGGTTCCGTATTGATGCTAAAGGCATCCATCCTGCTGAATCCAAGCTCAAAGCAATTCAGCAGGCCCCAAGTCCCAAGTCCAAAGGCGAACTTCAGGCTTTTCTGGGACTGTTAAACTTCTACCATGCATTTCTACCTCACAAGGCCACAGTGGCTGAGCCGTTACACTGGCTGTTGGATAAACAGGCTCCTTGGCAGTGGACACAAGTCCATGAAAAGAGTTTTTCAGAAGCCAAGGCCTTGCTAGCCTCAAATGCTGTGTTAGCTCATTTCAGTAAGCAATTGCCTGTATGCATAGTCTGTGATGCATCCTCTTATGGGTTGGGGCTATGTGAGCCACCTCAAGGCTGATGGGACACAAATCCCTGTGGACTACTATTCCAGGACTCTTTCATCTGCAGAGTGTAATTATGCACAGATTGACAAAGAAGCCTTGGCAATAGTGGCTGGCATAAAGAAATTCCATGATTTCTTATATGGCCACCACTTTACAGTCTACACAGACCATAAGTCTCTGCTGGACTTGTTTACAACAAATGAACAAACCCCTCACATAATATCTTCATGAATGCTGAGATGGTCAATTTTCCTGTCAGCATATGACTTCACCCTACTTCACAAACCAGGTAAAGAAATGGGCCATGCGGATGGCCTCAGCAGATTACCTCTACAGCAGGTAGAGGCAGATCCTGCTCCTGCTCTGCACATTCTCTCCATTCAGGAATTGCCTGAATCTCCCCTCAATGCTAGGAATGTTGCTGAAGAAACTGCCACTGATCACACGCTTACACGCATGCTGACATGGGTGTTGTCAGGATGGCCTGACACATGTCCTGGTGCAGAATTCCAGAGTTTCTGGCAAAGAAAGCATGAGCTTTCCACTTTCAAGGGGTGTATTATATGGGGTACCAGGGTAGTCATCCCAGCCTCATTGAGGACTAGAGTCTTGCTCTCTCTGCATGAGGAACATCCGGGAATAGTCCAGATGAAGGCGCTTGTGCATAGCCATCTCTGGTGGCCTGGGCTCGATAAAGAGATCAAGACCCAGGTTCATGGGTGCCAAGTGTGCCAACAGTCAAGGCCTGAAATGCCCCAGGCCCCTGTACATTCAGTAGGTGGGAGGAGACACATACTCCATGGTCGAGGGTACACATTGACTATGCTGGGCCCTTTCAGGGGCAATTCTTCCTTCTCCTCATGGACAGACATTCCAAGTGGCTAGAGGTTGTTCCAGGTGCTGAGAGGAATCTTTGCCTCACATGGTCTTCCAGATGTCGTTGTCTCTGACAATGGACCCCAATTCACGTCTTCTGAGTTTCAGGCTTCAAGCCAACTTGATCCAGCATACCACATCTGCACCGTACCATCCAGCTTCCAACGGCCAGGCTGAGCATATGGTGCATATTACCAAAGATGCTTTAAAGAGAATCACTCATGGCAACTGGCATCACAGGTTAGATGACATTCTTCTTTGCCACTGCACCACACCTTGCACTGCCACTGGGAAGAGACCAGATGAACTCCACTGGGGTCGCAGACTCATTACCAAACTGGACAGGTTGCACCCAGACCGGGTGGCTTCACAGGTGTCACAACCATGGGCACCTAGGAGACTACAGGTGGGCTATCCGGTCTGGGCAAGGAACTATGGACCTGGACATCTCTGGGTGACCGCAGTGGTATGCAAGGTCTCTGGGCCACTGTCATACGAAGTGGCCTTGGGTGATGGTCGTGTGTTAAGGTGGCACATCGATCAACTATGCTGGAGGCTTCCCAGTAACACTTCCACTCCTGGTTCTGCTCTCGAGGGGGAGGAAGACCATGATTACGATCATGGATCACAGTCTCTCCGCAAAAGTGGGGATACACTGGCTCCAGAAGGGGGTTCTACCTACGAGGCGGCTCCTGACTTGGGCACTGGGTCTATGGATTTGGCCAGTCAACCGGCACTACAGGCTTTTCCATCTGCTGGTCTTGGGCTCGTGGACAGTGCTTCCAAGAGGGGTCCATTGTGGACTTGGGGAATTCCACCCTACCAAGTAACTCTGGTCTGGGGTTACAGGTGCTGGCCAGTCAGTACGATGGAGGGTCACTGGATTCAAGGGGCCATTTACGTCCTGGTCTGCAAAGCCTGGCAGGTGAGTTCACAGGCCAGGTGCCCACAATAGCTCTAAGAAGATCAGAGTAGGTAATGGGTCCCCCCAAGCATTTACAAGACTATGTAAGTTTCTTGTCAATTCCAGGACAGGCCTAATAGTCTTGTGAAAAAATAGAATGTATGTAAGGGAGGCTTAATAGTTCTCTTGAACTCAGGGCACACTTAGAGTTGGGGTGTTTTGTTTGATAGTATTAAACAGTATGTGGTATTTGTGTAAATATGAGAAATGTAATGACTGGGTCTGCCTGCATGCAGGCATAACTGTGTTTAGAAATAACAACATGCTTAATTGAACACATGTATATATATGCTGCTATAAAACAGTAAGTATTCACTTATTGTTTTATCCAAGAGAGAAGGGTGTTATGTCCTGGGCCTGCTGAATGACTCAACAGGCTCAGGAGGCTGCAGAAGGCCTGGGCAGACCATGTGGTTGCCCAGGACCAGACAGGCTGTCTCCAGTCAGGCTGTCTGTGAGCATGTGCAAGGTGGGAGATTAACCTTGCATTGATAGGCTGATGCTGTCCCTGCAAGGGAAGTATAAAAGAGCCAGCACCATTTTGTTTGTTGTTCTGTTCTGTTTGTGATCTCAATAAATAAGTTGTGTTTTGTTACTTCTGCCTCGCTTTGATGTCTCTGATTCTAAAACAGAACAGTATTAGTGTCCTTTTCATTTGGTTTTGGTATAAGAGAGATACTGGTGACCTGGCTGGGGTTCAGTTGTCAGATCAAGTGGCAATAAAGCTTCCTGTATAGTTAAAACAAGAAAAAACTTTTACAAGGGTAAAAAATTTTTCCCCATATATGCATCCATCTGGCATAATGAATTTACCTCAGGACATACAATAATGTTAGCAACCATCAAGACTTAGTCATTTTCCTGTTTCTAAGGAGTGGGCACTGATTGCATAAATGAAGCCTCCTGATATATAGTTTGTTTATAGTCCTTGGTTTGCCCTTAACTGTTCTTTGTCTAATAAAGGCCCTCCTAACCCATAGCTTTCATCTTTATTTCCACCCACCCAACCATCTGTGGTGCATATTATCCAAGCATATTAGTACCCTTACTCCCACTCTGTGCAATCAGCTGCAGAGGCTCTATTCCCCCATGTTTTCCCTTTTGTGTAGGCACAGAATATGAGGTTTCAGAAAGTCATTTTCAGTGCTAACATCAGGACTGAGACATCAGGATTCCAGAGCTAATGACCAGAGACAGGCTGGGCAGGTGACTCTGGTGTACAGACTAAGATCTTCTTCAATTTATACTTGAAGTGTCAGAAGCATATACCATTTTAATGGTTTTGTGGAGCTTCCTTTTTGCTCTGTAGCAGGGGTTCTCAACCTTGGCAACTTTAAGACTTGTGGACTTCAATCCCAGAATTCTGGGAAATGAAGTCCACAAGTCTTAAAGTTGCCAAGGTTGAGAACCCCTGCTCTATAGGATCCTGTTCTCTATCCTATTATTTTGTTTGATTTCTAACTGCATCTTGGCTACATTTAAGGCAGAAAGTATTTTGTACATTTGAATGAGCAGACTAACCCTTTTCAATACTTAATTATAATCCTGTTATAAAATCTTATGATTCTATTTTATCACTGCATTATTGTAAATTGCCTCATGGTGTATAAATCCTATGTGAAAAAGATGAATTAGGAAAATCAGTCCCATTTTGTTCTGCCAGAAATTCAACACACCTTCACTGAACAGAAACCAGAGTAATTTTCCCCATCTCTTATTCCTGTGATCGTATTTTTGCACAAAAATTTGCTAGTGGAATTCTCGTATAGTTTATCAGGAAGTTGAAGTTTGGCTAAGGTTTCTAAAATATTACTCTACTAATTTGTTTCCAAAGCTAAAAAGTAAAAATTATTAATGTCCCTCAAATCTGCTAGATCTAAAATTAAATCCATACAGGGGCATAGAATGGATATGAACAGAATAAGACTCATCTTTCAAGATATGCTCAAAGCAAAATATTTTTTATGTTACAATATAGGTCTAACAAGTCCTTTCAACAGAAAACTGAGAGCAGAATATACTTTTGAGATGTAGCCTGGTTTTCTTCTCATCATAGCATATATATACCCCCACCCAAGAATGAAATATTTTAGGGAATATTAAAAAAGGCAGGATAGGATATTTCCCCTGAAGGAGAAACGGAGAAAAAAAATCTTAGGCAGAAACAGTCCCAATCTCCCTTTCCTCAGGCAGAAACCTGAGGAAGCCAATCTTTAGAAATGGAGATTTGGTAATCCATTCAGAAAGACTGGGGCACACTATTTATAAGCAAAATGCCCTCAGCCCCCATGGCTGGTGGGATTAAGAATTTACATTCCCCCCACCCACCTCCAAGGACAGGACAGGACTTCCCAGCCACAATGGGAGTCAAGCAACAATAATTAGAATACCAAGCACACTCAAGCACAGGCCAAAATACATTTCACAACAGGCATCTCAAACACAAAGCCCCAAAGAAGGTATAAAAACCCACTCACTCTCAACTCCATTTTGTCAGCTGTCCCAGAATTGCATGTTGCTGCTGGTTCTGCTCTTCAATAAACAGGAACCTTCTTTCTTAAGCAGTCTCCATTTTATTCCAGGCTTGGAACTGGACCTGATTTTTCTTTCAACAAACTGCTGAATCATACTTTGGATAGATTTCTCCTCTATATGTGAAGTCTATGACAACTGCCTGCTTTGCCATACTCCCATCTCTTGAAAAGAAGGATTTGGATTTAGTTAATTCTAATACACAAAGATTTACAGCGATCTTGCAAAATATGTAGCAGGAGACAGACTGTCCAGAGACTACATTTCACTTTCATCTTTTGGCTCTCAGCTGAATCTTATAAAATCATATCAAAATAAATGTTAATAATCATTTATTTGTTACTCATATCATTTCTCTTACCAATACTTAGAAATCAAGAAATCTCTGCATATTATAATGAAAATTGCCATCAGAATTTACTAGTGTGTGACTCTGAAGAAAATTTCAATACTGATGGCTTTTGTGGAAATAATTAATAGAAGCAAGAATGATTAATTAAAATTAATATTTTTTTTCAACAGCGTGGCATCTGGGTCTGGTGGCATCCAGTTCAGGAAAACATCAATATAGTTTGCAATTTTACATATGAAATCACCATCATCTTCTGCTTCTACGTTTATGTAGGAGCAGTTAAGGTACTCTCCACTGAAAGGACAAACTATTACGGGAGCCTGACTTTCATTTCCTCCTACTGAAAACTTCTGTTCCCACCAGTATTCTTTTTTATGCTTATATGCTTCCAGTCAACATAAAAGCAGCAATAATTGCTGTAAACTAAAATCTCAAATGATTTATGGTGTAGGCACGTTTTGATTAATTTCATCATCATCAGATCATAGGACAATCTGTTTTCATTTGAATGTCAGTAATAAATCCTGTTGAATTCACTGGGGACTTAGTCCCAAATAAAAGTGAAAAAAGGAATGTATCTGGTGGGATGTTTTGGTATGAAAATGCATGATTGTTAAATGATGGTTGTGGGGAATCCAGATGGCTCCCTCATGAAAATGCAATTTTCTAACTACAGTGCTATAAAAGCTGGCTTCCAATTGGGAGTACCTAAAAGATCACAGAATATCACACTACTATCAAACTTTAGATTTTTATCACTAATTACAGTTAATCTTGTACAGATAATAGTTTAGAACTATTGTGTACATTTTGTTTGGAAAGTCTGAAGCCATAGGAAATTATTGTGGATGGTCAACTAAGAGGTTTGGACATGATTAATAATCAGATACAAAACCATTAGGAAATCCTAGGCCTATGGATACGACTGGGTAATTAAACAAAAATATCTTGAAATTAGAAAACCATCATCCATATTGTGGCCAAGAAAACTACATTACATTGTTAGAAGTTGTTTGCAATATAGGAGCTTTTTAAATCTGACAGTGTAGGCATCACCACTCTGATGTCCTTGAGAATTGGAAAGATTACAGCTTCCAGAATTCATGCAATCTGATGGTCTCATGAATGTTAAAATTCTCTCTGAATTGTTAAATCTGTGAATTGTCTATGAGAACATTTATTAAATGTGTGGACCATTGTAAAAGTCATGCTTTTTGCTCCTAACTAAACATGCATCTATGAAGGGATAAATCCGAACATAATCCATAGCTAATCTTATACTAACTTATTTTGTTAGAACTCCTGCAATTTTCTTTGAAATTCCTACAAATGACATGTATTACATGGTCCCCTGATCTGAACAGAAATTCTGATGGCAGAGGTATCTACGAAGAACATGGAAAATATGATTTCAAAATACTATTGTCAATTATCTAAACATAAATTATGTGTTTGACAATGGTCTCAAGAATTACTGCTTTGAGATCAAACAGGTAAAATGCAGGTTTGAATCATGTAAAACAATGTATTTCCCATTTGAGAGAGGAGATTGCAGAAACTTTCCTTCCATTCCTTTATCTTAATTAGGAGTTTTGCAGGGGGTTAATTAATACCTACAAAATTCTAGAAGATTTTGTGAATTATGAGAACATCTGACCATTTTCAAGCTAAACAGAAGACATTTTCATATTACACCTATATACATCAGGTTTACTCTAATTCATGGAACTGATTCTGCCTGAAAAAAAATCAGATCCACATTATTCAAACATCAGTTTTACTTAAATTGTTAATTCAAATTAAATCAACATTAATTGTTAATTCAAATTTAAATTGATGAATCAAGTTTATTCACTTCACAAGGCCAGTACAATCTGGGCAAAAAGTCCTCCAGCATACAGAACAACTGAAATGTTAGATTCATTTGACAAATCACATCTAATGGATGATTCAAATAACTGAAACATAAGTGTCCAAATAGGCTTTCTTCTATTGGATAAAAGCTTGGAACTTTCTGAAATAGTTAAATCAGGAAAAAAAAAGGAGGGGGTCACATTACCCTGTTCACTTTTTTCCAAGGGTTTGTATACATAAATATACATGTATGCCACCAACATTTGATAGCAATTAAGCCAAATTTTTTCTTGCGGATATGAGTAAAAATGGATGTAATTAGCTCTGCAAGTGAAAACTCATTTACTTGATTTATATCTGGCCTTTTATCTCACTTAGGAGCTTAAGGCAGCATACATCACCTTTCTTCTCTTATTTTACTTCATAACAACTCTGAGTGGTCCAATATCACTCATAAGCTTTCATGGCTAAGTCCAATGAAAGACTGGACTTTGTTTTTCTTGAAGATGTTTTGCTTCTCATATAAGAAGGTTCTTCAGCTCTGACTGGATTGTGGGGAATGGAAGGATTTATACTCCTTGCAGACAGCTGGTCTTTTGCATTCTTTTAGCAAGTCATTGATGCCACTTGGAGGCTTATCTGTGTAATGCAAATGGGTGTGGAGTCTTCTTGGAACTGTTGAAAGGACTGTGTTGTAGACTGGAGATAGATGATGTTGTATCCCTCCCCCTCTGTTGAGAGAGAATTGCTTAGTTTTGACATAGATGGCTTCTTTGACATTTCATGGATAAGCTTAGACTAGAACTTGGTCTAGTCCAACATTCAACTCCTATACCACAATGCTATAGCCCATCCTTAATCAAAAATTACACAAACATTCTTATCTTTGCCTCTAGAGATGTCTCTTATGCTATTTAGAGGCCCAAATATTTTTTTTAACGTGTGGCTTTCAGGCCAAACTCCTGGTAGTATAGTTAAATTCATTATTATTTTAGGAAAATACATTCTATTTTATATACAAAAGGCACCATGATAGAGCATATAGAACATTTCTATGAATAGCATTGCTTTACTGTAAAATCACTGGGTGGCTTTAAAGTCAATCAATACATCTCAGAGTAATCTACCCCACAAGATTGTTGAAATGACACAACATAAACATATTTTTATGCAGTTTACATGAATGGCTTTGATTTTTTATGTTTTTTTCTTTGAGATAATTTTCATCTGGTGACTTAGATGTGTTTTGTAAAAAGGAATATAAAAAGGGGAAAAACTGATAAATTACTCTATCCAAAATATAGGCAAACTGAACACTGAAAATGTAGCTATAACATGTAAATTGTTTGAAGCAAAAGGTTATTCAATGAAATTGTAGTGGAGTGATTTGTGAATTGAGTGGCAATAATAGCTGGAGAGGTACATATGAGAGGAACTGAGAAAACTGAGGAATTAAAGAGAGAAGCATATAAGTTCAATAAATAAATAATAGTAACTACTTCAAGGGAATCCATCCAAATCAATTTTAGCTTTTTTTTATAGCAAACCAAAATAACTTGAGAAGGTTCATTCCCATGTATGAAATTTATTTGACTCAGTAAATGTCAGATAATTCAAAGTTTCAAAGAAATTATTTATGAAACATTGGAATTAGATAATAAAAAATACTTTTTTGAATCTAGGTTCTTATTTTTTCTTATTTTAAAAAAAGTTTTCTTCTTTCTTTCCATGTATTAGTGATGATATTTAGCTATTTTCCCCTGAGTGTGATTAGAAGCTAAGTTAGTTCTTCTCCTCAATATTTTTTATCTTACTTACTTAAAGATCCAGCTTTCACTTTCATAATGCATCACAGAAAATACTATTACTTGCACTATTCTGATCTCTAGATTTTCTTTTTTATGTTTTTGTGGTGTTTTTCATAGACTTCTTTCCTGTTTTTTATTTCCATTTTTCTATTTTTTCCTGTGAAAGTTATTCAGATATGTTTTTAATAAATTTTAAAATAAAAATAAAAGATTGGGACCTATTTAACTAAAAGGGACCTATTTCATGCACAGGGGAGGTCCTTTAAAGGTAATTTAGCAGTTGCCTATCTACAGCATTACAAGTAATCCTTGCTTAATGACCCTAATTGGGACTGAAATATCTGTCACTAAGTGGTTTGGTTGCTATGTGAAACATCACATGATTGCACAACTTAGCAACAGTTTTGGTAAAACTCATGCAGTTGTTAGGCCAGGACTTCACCCAAACCCTAACCATGTGCAACTGTACTTTCCTCTGATTCAGTTCCCTCCACCTGCCTATCTTCTCCCATTTCTGTTCTTCTGGCTTTATAAACAATATGCAAAAACCCACTTATCTATCCTTGAAATGTTTGCATGTACATGCACACAAACACAAAGTTACAGAAACACAGATTGGTAATTTATTGATGATTGACAAGCCTGAGATTTTTCACAAATCCTGTACATTCAGTACAACATTCAGAAATATAGAATAATATAGAATCTTTAATGCATCACACTGGAGATAAATATGGGTCACTCAGAATTTCAAAGGCAGCAATTACAAGGATCATTTGGAATTGCCATATTTGTGCTATTTCAGATTTCACCTGTGATCCTATCTTTCTGGTTCTCCATCTTTAGTCACAACAGCAAAAAAAAAAAAGTACAGCTGACTGTACTTTTTGAAGAAAGACAGAGGAAGATGAACTCATAAGAAACTACACTATTTTCTATATTTAAAAATCTATAAGAAAAGCTAAGAAAATTTCTCATGGGATTTCATATAATTCTAGAAATGGTAGTTTCTGGAAAGTTGGAGTCATAAAAATTTCAGGGATATATCCAGTTTTCTTGGCAATGATGCAAAAACAGCTTACTGTTGTCTTTTGGGGGGCTATGGCTATGGCTATGATTATTTTCTTTTTAGTTTAGCCTACCTATTTCTTGGTACAAGACTTACATTCATTGCATTTATACAAGATTATAAACCATGCTTCTGTAGCCATGCTAACAGCTTTATTGAGAGCAAACATAAAATTATATCCCTTTAGTCCAGGGGTGTCAAACTAGTGGCCCGCGGGTCAGATGCATCACATGCAGGCCACACCCATCCCGGCTCCCCAAAGGCAAAAAAAATCACGATACATCACAGTATGTCAGATGACATGATCAAGTTTGACACCCGTGCTTTAATCTATTGGAAACCCTATATAAACAGATGAGCATTGAAAGTATATACCATAATCCTTATCCATAGAAAAGTTCAAGTTGTATGGCTTTAATATATAGCTTATAATTAGGCATGTGATTAAATATCTACATTTCTAATAGGAGCCTAGAAGATATGTTTAAGCAAGCTGCATGTGCCAAACTAAATAAAAACAAGTTGCTTCTCAAATAAATTTCAGGTCTTCTTCATTTAAGTTTAAGTTATGCTCAGTTGTTGGTGAGCTTTATTGAGTTAACTGTATTGGTCTATGCTTCCTCCACAGTTTTCCATTAAAAGCCTGACCATGTTTGTTTGTTTGAGATCGGCTGATTTCTGCCCTCTAGCTGGGCAAGGAGAAGAAAGATTTTCATACACACGCTGCAGCTGTTCTGCTTCCTGAACTTTTTGGTTGCTTCTAGGCTATCTGAAAAATGCAAAGGAAAAAAAAAACATGCAGAGCTGTTGCTAAGTAACAACTGTTGAGTCTACTGAAAAAATTCAGCCAGCTGGCTTGAAGAAGATGGAATAAAAAAGAGAGAAAGGGGAGGAATTGCAATACGGGTGGGGAAGAAGCCATGCCATCCTCAGAGACTATTTTCAAATATGCACACATGAGCTAATTAGTGTCATTATTGCTCACCATCCAGATGCTAGATGCATTTGGCTAGCTCTTCACTTCCTTTATGATCAGTTTTTCCTCAGAACCATCTATTGAAATTCTTTAGGCATTGTTGGTGTGAAGGCCAATATTTGGAACTAAGTGTTAGCTTCCAAGATTTAGAGCACACTGTCCAATAAAATTTGAAGTACTGTATATTTCTCCTACTAGAGTTAGAAAATACTTTTAATTATCTTCTACTGTGATGGAATGTGTACCTAGAAAATCGGTGTTGATAGCTTTGGGAACATAGAGCTTCCCATGGAGGAGGCAGTAAATGTCATCAGAGAGAGACCCAGTTTGAAAATGGTTATAGCTTCTAAAGCTAGGACTTTGCTATGTCATCTTTGGGTTTGGGCCTAAGAGGTATCAGGTAGTCCAATGCTTCATTTGCTTATACCTAATGGACCTAACCTTGCCAACTAAAGCTATAACCTTCTTACTTACTAGATAGCCATTCATGCCCTAGTCATCTCTCATTTGGACTACTGCAATTTGCTTTATGTGGGCTATCCTTGAAGACTATTTGGAAGCTACAACTGACACAGAATGCAGCAGTGTGGACAGTTCTAGGAGCTCCACTTAACATCACTGTTATATAAACTGCACTGGTTGCTCGGTACAATTCAAGGTGTTGGTTATCATAGCATGTATCCAGGCTACCTGAGGAATCATCTCAGCCCTATGGGATTGGCCTATACCACTTGTTCTGGCAGAAAGAGCATGCTGTAGGCCCATTTGGCCAAGGAATTTTAGCTGGTGGAGTCCAGGAAAAAAGCCTTTTCTGCTGTGGTTTTCCCCCCCCCTTGGAATATCATGGCCCTTGCAGTGAGATCTGCCCCCACCCTCTTTACCTTCCAAAAGAGCCTGAAAACCTGGTTCTGCCAAATGGCATGGAGACCAGATTGGGGCATCCTGTCATGGTTCCGATAGATGAAACCAGTTAAAAGAACTTCAAGGCAAGATTTCTTCCTTAAATATTTTATTAGTAAACAAAGTATCGGCACTTACACAGTTGCACCCAAGAATAAGATTTCCTCCTCCCAGATACAAAGTAACAAACTGCAATTCCCATGTCACAAATGCTGTCATAAATCACATTCCCCAATTAGCACAAAACAAAGGCTTTTCTCTCTGGCCCCTCAGCCAGCAAAACCTTATCAGAACAGGCCCTTAAGTTTCCACACTTCTACATTGTTATGGCTAGCTAAACCCTCGGGCATTTACCCCATCCCCCGTCTACATCTGAACTCTAAAAGAATACAAAAGACACGTTAAAAGCAAAAATAAAAATGGCTGCTGGTTCTCAGTTGTCAGAGTGATGACATCCATTGTCACAGCGCTGACATATCCATCATAATCATCTTGCCATCCATTCCAACCACCAGATATTGACTCCCTTAATTGGAGCACTGTCACCAAAGATCCAAACCTCCTATTAAGAATAAGCATGTAAGGCATAGCTATTTTTCCCCACTTCAGATCCCCACAGCAGAACCAACTTAACTAGTTTAAGAAGTCTTAACCAGAAAATATGGAAACTGAATGAAAACAAAGTTGCCTATATAAAAGTCAACCACCCAACAAAGAAAGACATTGCTGTAGTGCAGGGGTTTCAAATTGCTGGCCCGTGGGCCAGATGCGTCATGCCGAAAATCATGCTCACCCCATTGCCAACAATGGAAAAAAAGTTGTGATAAGTTGCGACACGTCACGTGACATTGCGAGTTTGACACCTGCTGTAGTGGCTGAATGTTCATGTATAAGACATAAATTCCTGCACATATGCACACACTATATATGGCTACAGAGGAAATTGAGACAGTTTTATTTTTAAAGCAACTTTCTCAAAGTAATTTCCTTTTCTTTATGCAATAAAACTACTAAAAGACCTCAATGTGCAGAAGAAATATAAGGCATTTAAAGAATCAGGATACTATTTATTTTTACAAACCTGCATGAAATGTCTGACTTTGGGAGGGGCATGATATAATAGCCATTTCCAGATATTTAAAACTGTTTCTTTTTATCACAGTGTTTAATTTCTGTGTTGTTCTACTATTTAAATAAGTGAAGATTAGTATTGTTTAGTGCAAGCAGGGCTTTTTTTTAAATACAACCCTTGGAGAGGTGATTTATCTTTTTTTTTTTTAATTTAGTAAACTTACTTCTCTGGGGAATTTTGGTGGTAAATTCACTACATTATACACTAAAAAATGTGGAAATTAAGTCATATGTTATTCAGTCTTGCTTCTTTTAAATGTATAGTAATTTGGACAAAATACTCAGACAAAACTAAATATGAAGTAATTGAGAAACAATTTTTCCTAGACACAAATGCCACTATTTACAGGGTAAAACAAATATATTTATTTCCCTAACAATTTGTCTACAGCTTAGAAACTGACAGGAAGATTACCTAACTATATACCCTGTGAGAGTTCAGACTGTCTCTTGGAGATAGGACTAACTGAATTTGCAAGACTTTATATGGAAATTGCCAAGCACACAAAAGTGCTTCTCAAGCAACTTATTGGAATCATTCTTTACATTATTTGCTTTCAAGCAGAAATGGGGAACTCATAGTTCCAGAGGCCCCCCCCCTTTTTTTTAACAGCTCTAAGAGAAGAAAAAATCTTTATCAAAAACCAATGACTTCTTGCTCTGCTGAGAAGGGAAAAACTAATCTAGGATAACTTTAACAGAGTTTTTTGGGTAGGTGAGTGTGCCTTCAAATCAGTATTGATTCCTATTAACTGCCTGGAAAAGTCCATGCAGTTTTCTTGGCAAGATTTTGGTAGTAGTCTGCTCTTACCTCTTTCCAAAGCTTGAGTGAATGAGTGACCCAAGATTGCCCTGCTGGTTTTGTACCTAAGGTGGCACTAGAAATCACAGTCTCCCAGTTTTCAGCACGATGCCTTAATCCCTTCACCAAACTAGATTTCTTAATCAAAATTCATAGTTGTTTTTAACCTTCCTAAACATGATGATTTGGTAGAGCTCTAAAATGATCAAGCTATGAATGTAAACTGGGGAGGGCAAATGAAATATAGCCGACAAAAAAAACAGGTTTAAAATACAGGCATTCTGATCTCATTTTATGTATGAGAATCTACATTTAAAAATAATAGTTATATTTTATTGCTCACATGAGAAGAAACAGTACGAAGTTAAGATGCAGTGTTAAGCAGCTCCTTCAAATGATCAATTATAACTTGCCTTAAATTTAAGAGATATTCTAAGCTTCTACCATTTTCCCTATTTCTAATGGCTGTGTTTTAAAATATCAGAGGTACTAACAGAAAACCAGAATTAAACTCACTCTGCAGCCAGGTCTTTCTTTTTTTAATAAGTAATCATGAAAATGTACAGCATGTAATGAAACAAAAGCTTAAGCAAGAATAATTCTTATAAAGATTTCCATGGAGGAATTTTTCCTTGGTTCTATATTTGAAATTAATTAATTAATATTTTTCATGTCTGGCAGCAAAATGGATCAGTTTAGAAATTAACCTCTGACCTCACATTAGTGTTTTAGATTCCTCTATACATTTTTCTTTATAGGACCAATGGAGGGGAGGGGACAGAGGACATCCTAGCAGAAAGAACTGAAATCTCTTTCGTGAAAAGGCAATTGTCTGTGAAAATAATGGAAAATCAAATTAAAAAAGGGATGGCAATAGCACTTAGACTTATATACTGCTTCACAGTGCTTTGCAGAGTCAGCATATTGTCCTCAACAATCTAGGTCCTCATTCTACCAACCTTGGAAGAATGGAAGGCTGAGTCAACCATGAGCCTCTCAGAATCAAACTCCTGGAAGTGAGCAGTGAGTTAGTCTGCAATACTGCATTCTAACCACTGTGTCACCACAGATCATGAAACCATTTCTTCCTTCAGTGTGTACCTTTGCGAAGAGAATCAATAAATTAGCCAATCTTATTTTATTTATTTTCTTCTTTTCTAAGGAGAAAAGATAATGTTTAAAGAAATATATTCCTAGATACAACAGCTGTATAACATATATTATAAAGGCAAAATAAACCCTGGTATAGGGTTGGACTAGATGACCTCCAAGGGGGTTGAACTAGATGACCTCCAAGGTCCCTTCCAACTTTATTATTATTATTATTATTATTATTATTATTACTACTACTATTATTACTATTACTACTACTATTATTACTATTACTACTATTACTACTACTATTATTTTGTTGGCAGTATATAACAGACAAAAAACAAGTTTGAAATTTAATGATACACATGGGAGTACCATGTTTATTATCTACATCTAATATAAGTGTTATATGAGGACGTGTTGAAAAATATTTCCACCTACATATTTTCAGTTTAAATAGGGATATTTTAATAAATAACTGAAACAGGAAAATAATTGTAGAAATCAGAATTTTTGTTACCTTAATTTACTTCTCTGTATAATCACCACCATTCATTACAAACTTCTGCCAGCAATGAACCACCTTCTATCTTCTTAAAGCCTTCACAAAAGAACATTATACTTGGTCTCTTCAACAAAGAAATAAAACTGTTCTTTTTTCTGTTAAATGTGGATCTCATCATAGCTGTGATCTTTTTTTTTCAATTTTTCCAGCACACCTGCTGGGAACAAATCAAAGAGGATTCTGCCAAATGTAGATTAACAACAGAAAGAAGCCTGTCAGCAATAATGGGGATGCAGAGAGCCAAATATGGCTGTCAGTGCCACCAGTCTAGCTAATCCATCTCATCTACTTACCCAAATCCCTGAAATATCAACTTCTAGAAAAGTGGAATAAGTTACTTATATATGGCAATTTAAAGCAGCCTTATATACCTCTAAACCATATAAATCTACTTTAGTAGAACAAGGCAGTTGTACACATTAGAATTCTATTTCCATATTCAGAGAGAATTTCTTTGAAAAAAAAATAACATGGGAAATTTAGGGGGGTAATTGGGAATCAGAAAAAAATGCTCCCTCTGTGACTGAGTTTTTATTATTGCCAGAAGACAGGCTGCTAACAGCCTGGTACAGCTTTCCTAGCAACTAGGTAGTACATATACCAGGAACATAACATGAGTAGCATTACGAACTTTGATCTGACTGTTAATACATCCTTGTAGAACTTCCAGTAGAGAAGACAGAACTGAGATCACAATGTTTTGTTTAACTAAAAAGTTGGATTAAGATGAGCTGAATTGGGGAAAGAGTGAGAAATAGAGAAGAATGAAACTTGAATCTGAAAAGAGAAGTGAGGAACAACAAGTCAACTGTCAGGTGTAGCAGGTGGCAGAGAGGTTTTTTTTTTTTTAGTTTGCACAGACACAAAGAAAGAAAAACATAAATCTTCAACAGAATGACCAAAAGAGGACCAGCAGATTTTTTTGCCAGGTAAGACTAAAATAAACTAGCAGCATACAAAACCAGAGGCATCAGGGGACAATTGTGGGCAATGTGAATTGTGAGATATGGCTTCCAAAACGTATACTGCATCCAGGGAGATATGCCCAGCTGTGGTGCCCCAAAGCAAAAATCAGAAAATCTGAAGTTTTCATGGAAAAAGGAAAGAGTTAGGCCAAAATTAGGCCTCCCTCATTGATTTTGCTTATCAGAAGCTCCTTGGGAAGGTCACAAATGATGAACATGTGATTCTGAGGTGCTACAAATATGTGTCAGTTGCCAAGTACCAAATTTTGATCCTGTGACCATGGAGATGTTGTGACAATCATAGGTATGAGAACCAATCATAAACAACTTTTTTTTCAATAACATCATAACTTTGAATTAAACAAATGGTTGTAAGTTGAAGACTGCCTGTTTTACAAAATTTACTTTTTGTTAAAGAGATTTGAGAGAAAAATTATTATTATTTATTTATTTATTCAATTTCAATTTATTTATTCAATTTATTTATTCAAATGAGTTCCTTATCTTAATTTGCATCTCAAAATTAAACTTATGGACTGTGTGCCTTTCCTGAACTCATGTGTTATTATTAGTTATCCTACTGTAGAATGACACAGAGGATAAACCTAAACCTCTAATTGGATATTCAGTATATTAGGACCTAACCAAGATAAAAAAAAAAATTGGTCTGAAGCTACCCCTAAGTTTAACAGTCATCCATTCCTAAGTAGAACTTCTGTGATCTAAACTTGCTTTTTAGATACTGTTCATCGTATTAGTCCTAGTCAATAACCAAGAGTCAGCAATAACTATGAAATTTACCAACACTTTGTCCTATAGTTATGACTCACTGAAGACCAATAAAGTATCCATCCCAAATTTCAGAATCTTTCAGTATATTATACATGCTGACAAACTAACAATGGACCTTCACCTTCTATAACACTATCTGTAAAAATTGACAGCTGTAGTTTGTCTCTATGGCAAACATATGATCCTAAACTTTTGATGAAGCTACTTATTTTTCCATCTCTGCTATTGTACTCAGTTGGAATTACTATTGTTTCACTTTTAATTAGTTTTAGAACATCTATTGTTTTCCTCAGTTTTGGTCAAGTGGTCTATCTACTTTATTCTGAGGGCACATTCAAACCAATTGGAAATGGTTCCATGCTTCTGTTTCACAATATCAGACACTTCCATACCATACAATTTCCACTCCTAATTCCTTGCTAATCATTATGAAGCAGATCTGCAATCACTTCATTTCCATCATCCTCAAAATGTAAACAATATGCCAGAAACTTCAAAAGGCAATCCATACTCATTTCTAACTGAGCAGTAGGAATGCTTTTGATCTGATCTGTGTCCCTGCTTTATCCTAATCTATTGCAGATCTGCAGAAACAAAACCTTCTTATTCCTGACCAAGCAAAAATGGTAATCAATCAATTAGCAATATTCAACCTCGTTCTGAGTACCTATGGTGTACATGTGGATCTACCTGCTCATTTGAAAAAAGGTGAGGGGGGAGTGATTGCTATGAAGGAAACACATCACTTGTAAAAATTTCATTGCTCTGTTCCATTTAAAAACTTCTTTGTAAATTGTAAGGCAGAAATTACAGCATGCAGCATTTTTGCAATCAGTTGCTTCCCCCAATACCTTTAACCACAAATAAATGCTGATACAGCAGTTGGCATGGAGAAATCAGGGGAAATGTATCCATTGAAAAGCTGTACAAAGATGGTTTTAATCATAATTGTGATGAAGAGAAAGGGTATTCTTTGGAACATTGTAGACAGGAAGTTCTGTGAAGTGAGGAGAGAATGAGTGTTATTAGGTTCGTGCCCTGGAATTTCCTCATTAGAGTAAAAGTAACATGAAGAGCTTCCTGTATCATATCTTGAAGACCCAGAATGCTACATAGAATTTGTGGAGACTGGAATTCCTCCTGATGCCAACCTTATAGCTTGTGTCTACAATCTTGATGAAATTAATACTTTCCAATCACAGTAGTATCATGCATGCAAAATCAGGATCATTTCATGATCACTAGTATTGGATAGGAACTGCAAGGCTTTCTGTTCCAGGGACTGATTCTACAGAAGTATGCCCTTTAACTTTTTATTGTGAAAATGAATCTTGTAAATTGTTTCCTATTTCTACAACCAAGGATCATCTAAATACCACTCCCCTACATGTTCGTGTTGAAAAACATAGAAATTTACTTGAATGAACCAATGATCCATTTTCACAACCCATCTGAAAAGCAGACAATTTTAACAGATAATTGGGAATGGATGCAGGGAAGTGGGAAATAAGAAGGCAAGCAATGGGTCACATAACTGGTGGTGAAGATTGGATGCCTGCAGGATGAGGTGCAAGCAGGATTTTGGAAGAACCTTATAGACACCTGTGGACTAACAATGTTTTATGAACACAATTTGAGAAACAATGTCCTAGTCAAACTATCGATCATCCTGCAAATACTGCTGAACTACTTCTTTGAGCATACTTCATGACTGATCTGCTGAGAATTGTAGCTAGATATACAGTATCTGGAAACCTAAAGCCCTCTGCTGTTGTTTTGCAACATAGCTAAACAAATTAATGTGCATTGCTTAATCTTTTTTAAATTAAACATTTTAAAATATAAGCCATGCAAGATAAAAGACATACTGTATAAAAGAGCAAAATGCAATTGTATTCATAGGTGAAGGAGGGTTGACAAAATGTGGAGCTGGAAGAAACCATTTTTTAACACAATTGGGAGTTTTTGGGGGAGAAGCTGGAAGTGGAGGTGATGGTTACCAGCTAAAATGACAACGTGGACTTCAATAGTTTCAATGGTTATTAAACAGGGATTGATTATTTTATTTCAGAGACTGGGTTGCAAGTGATCCTAAAACGAATTGAACAAATGTTTGTACAACTGAAGGCACATTAAAGTGTGATGGCCCATCTACAAATCTACAAAGCATTCAAGGATATGACCCAGAAGAGTGCTTACTAAAGAGGAAACATTGTGGGACAAATTATGACTAGCGCAGATGACATGGTGGGAATGTGTTGGAAGATAGATAGAAGTAAGAAAACCAAAGATTTACTGTCAAGAGTGTCACTATCTGGATGAAAGCCAACTGTCAAATTGTCTGATTGAGAAAGATAAGAAATTGCCAGTAAGTTTTTATAGGTTATAGTGATGCATAAATGCTAGAGACCCGCATGTGCTAAGTTAATATGATTTGCTGA
The DNA here is from genome assembly GCA_034064705.1 of Bothrops alternatus. Taxonomy (NCBI): domain Eukaryota; kingdom Metazoa; phylum Chordata; class Lepidosauria; order Squamata; family Viperidae; genus Bothrops; species Bothrops alternatus. Next base: position 5,730,840 of record JARGCV010000040.1, read on the forward strand.
AATACCTATTCTTAAAATGACTTTAAGCTAAAATACAGAGAGAGAGAGAGAGAGAGAGAGAGAGAGAGAGAGAGAGAGAGAGAGAGAGAGAGAGAGAGAGAGAGAGAGAGAGAGAGAGAGAGAGAGACTTATCTCCTGTACTTCTACAATAGGTTTTTGGGCTGGGAAGGAGGAAAACTACTCTAGAATGTAAAGAGATTAGGATGGTGTAAACCCAGCAGGAAGATGAAAACCTGCAACTCCTTCTTACTATGTTTTAAATTAAATAAGATAAGAGGACAAGCTGGAATAATTTGTGGCACTGCCTCTATCAGTTAAATCCCTCTTGAACCCATTGAGTTGCTCGGTTGAGAGCCTGATAAGTTCCTGAAGTTCTAAATTAATCACTCAATCAGCGCCAATGTTGTTCGTTTTCCATAATTTTAAATTGATCCTGATTTGTTTTCAGACTGATACTATTTGATTTCAGACCTAGCTCTTTTAACTTTGGAAGGTATAATAACAGAATAACCAAATAGCCAAGTTGGAAGGGACCTTGAAGGGAGCTTCTACTCCAACCTCTTGCTCAAGCAGGAAACCCTATACCATTTCAAACAAATGATTGGCCAAACTCTTCTTTAAAACCTCAGTGTTGGAGCACCCACAATTTCTGGAGGCAAGTTGTTCCACTGATTAATTGGTCTAACTGTTAAGAAATTTCTCCTTAGTTCTAGGTTGGTTCTCTCCTTGATTAGTTTTCATACCTCCTGCCTTCAGGTGCTTTGGAGAATAGGTTGACCCCCTCTTCTTTGTGGCATCTCTTTAGATATTGAATCACTGCTATTTGTCACCCCTCGTCCTTCTTTTCATTAAGCTAGACATACCCAATTCCTGTAACTGTTTCTCTTCAGTCCCCTAATCATCTTTGTTTCTCTTCTCTGCACTCTTTCTAGAGTCCAAACATCTTTTTTATATTGCGGTGACCAAAACTGGATGCCATATTCCAAGTGTGGGCTTATTTCAATATTATAAAGTGGCATTAACACTTCATATGAGCTTGATTCTACTCCTCTATTAATGCAGCCTAGGATGGCATGGGCTTTTTTGGCAGCTGCAGCACACTGCTGGCTCATATTACAAATGTCATCATATATATATAAATCATGAAGCAACAACACATGCTGCAGGTATCTCTTACATTAATTATATGTTATTTCCCTTCTATAAAAGAAACAAAGAATAACACACTCATTCAAGTGCATTTTCAGTTATTTTACAAAAGTGTACTGACCCAATAATTTAAAAAGAATAATAAAAGTAATTGAAAACCATGTGTCTCCCATCCAGTGGCTCCTTTTTTTTTTTTAATGAGAAAACGGTGTGTGAAATTGCTTTTGGCATTTCTTCTTTCAATACCTAATTTGAAATAATTCCACTTGCCCTCTTTACATAGACTACACAATTAAAGAAAAGTGAGCAGAAAAAAAATGCATCATGGAAATGCCTAATGGATGGGTTGACAGTATCAGAGAGCGTTTCTCCACTGAAAAGTATAAACGTTGATTTGAAAAGCAATATATTTTTAAAGCTCACCCTTAAAAGCAAGGTAATACAACAACAACTAAAAAAATGAACGAGTATAAATGGAAATGATAAATGCAAATGGAAATTAATTTTTGACTACTGAAAATAGATGAAAAAAATATGGGCAAAGAGCAAATAAAAATGAATATTATAGATATTCTCACTCTATATAACTATAAGCTTTAGTCCAATTTGTTTCTGTTTCCAGTAAAATAGCTAAAGTGAGGTACAGATATGTTTGTATTAATATAGTAGTCCTCAACTTACAACATTCCATTTAGTGATTTTTCAAAGTTACAATAGCGCTGAACCATTTTCACACTTACAACCATCGCATGCTCACGTGAACAAAATTCAGATGCTTGGCAACTGACTCATATTTATGATGGTTACTGTGTCCTGAGATCAAGTGATCACTTTTTGCTACCTTCTGACAAGCAGAGTCAATGGGGATCCAGATTCACTTAACCACCATGTTGCTAACTTAACAATTGCAGTGATTCACTTAACAACTGTGGCAAGAAAGGTCATCAAACACTTAACAATTGTCTTGCTTAGCAACAAAAAATTATGGGCTCAGTTGTGGACGTAAGTTGAGGACTACCTGTATCTAATTTTTCATTCCTTCTACAAATCAAAAATAGTAAATGCCAGAATATCATATCTGTTTGAGATTATCACTGATATCTGATGGTGGATGCAACCCAGTCTTCCTCATGTCCAACCTTGGAGAAGTTTATAAATTACAAGGAAAAAAATGTGCAAAGCTGAAAAATAATCAGGAGTAAAGATCAAGATAAAGTTTATAAAGGGCAAGTTTCATTTGCCCTTGAAATGGCAATTTTATATAGCTCTTTCCTCAAATGTATAGATCTCTGAAGAGAAGAACGGCAATTTTATACTGTAACTTTTTTTTAATGCACAAAGCATTTTAATATCCTTCCATCTTTGCTGAGCTTGACACTAACTCTAACTCTGGACCAAATGCATAAGAAAAACTCACCATAGGAGTTCCACCTTCCACAGAACAAATATTTTTCTTGTCATCTTATTTCTATCCCTCGCCCAACAAACTGATGTCATATTTCATTCTACGTCAAAACCACACACAGTATATTCCTATTGGATTGGTCTTTTTTTCACTAACTGCAGTTTGGGAGGAATGCATAGAGGGCATCTCTTTTCACATTTCACTTGCTTTACCTCTCCATTTCTTCCAAACATTTTGAAGCCAATATTATATTTACCTTGTAAACTATCATGAAGGAAACGATTTATTAGCCGTGCAAGTTGATATCAATATAACAGAATCCAGTCTATCTTGAGTTACTCCCAAACAATCTATTAATAACTGTAAATTATCCAATACTTACAGGGCGGAGGAGATACTATACTCTCTAAAATTCTCTTGGAATAACAACTTGGTATAATTCCAATGACTATGTGACAGCCAGAGAAGGCTAAAGCTTGGCCTCCTTACCACTTAACTAATCTGTGTGGTCTGTCTGGTTGTGCTACATATAAAATGATAATATGATTTGTTTCTTTGTCTTGGCTTTGCTCACTTTCAGCAGTGCATCCCCAGGTTTATCACTCAAAGGTTGGACTGTAGCCATTGGTTTGAAAATTGTTTTGCTGCATTGATCTAGGGGCAAAGATCCCAGGGTCCTGTTTAGATGTGAAAACAAACCTGTAGTGACCCCACTTGGCTTGGGTATTGGCAATTAAGAAACAAACCCCACTAGTGACTCATAGCTTCTTCTAGAATCATTCAGCCATCACTGTGCTAAAACATCAGTCTGAAGAGAGAATTCAAGTTGCCTCAGGAAGGGCTAGATGGGGTTAGACAGTGATATAATTTTCTATTGAGTATATTGTGAAGAAATGATGGTTTTCTATGGAGGTTCAGCACCTCAAAAACCATGCTGACACATCCTGGCAGAGTTTGCAGTCCAACACTGTGTACTCCAAAATCTACTGTTGATCCACTTTGCTCTTGTAACCTGCTCCCCTCTCCCCAAAATGAAGGAAAAATGGAAGGAACAAGGAGCAGAAATTAGCTCTTTTCTCACCCACTCTTGTTCTGTGGCTTCAACTGGAATGTACAAGCAGATGTGCAGGGAGGAGGAGAAGGGCCTTGCCTAATCAAGAAAGAGGCAGGAGTAGAACTGTATCAATAACTTCATTTATATCAATCCCAGATCAATATCTTTGCTGATATCAGGTTGCCCTGCTGCTAGTATAAGCCAATCAATAGTTTTGGAGGGTAGAGATGAATAATGTTCGTTTGTATTCACCCACCCAACTACAATGTCCCACTGTCAGAAAAATGTTTATATGCTTTGGGGGATTCAAAGACTTCTGTACAGTATGGCTGCTTCACTTTACTATTTTTCCCCTAGGTTAAGCCATGATTTTTGTTTGGCTACTTGACAGAGGCAGAGAAATCCCCTAATAAGATTTTCTATTCTTTTCATCTATAGCAGATATGACACATTCTAGTACAGCTGGTCTTCCTTAACAAATACAATGGTTCTAAAGTTTTCCTTGCATGCAAATCCCTGCTTTGCACGAAAGATTGTAGAAAAGCATGGAGGACACATTTTGAAATCCTCTTCTTCCCTACAGTACATCTTGCACATCTGAGCCTCAGCTGTGGAAGATATAGGGAAAAAGAGGTTTTTTTTAAAAATCACCTTCATTAACACACTGTAACTGAAATGGGAACTTTACAGTTTTCGAGATTACCATAGCTATCATTAGAAATACCTTCGTAAAATTTGTGACATTCTTGCTTCCTTGATAGCAACATGAGAATTGACAGCCTGACACTCAGCAGGATATTATTACCACTATTGTTGTTGCTGCTCTGTGTTATTGCTAGTAAAATCAACCCACAGGAGCATATTCTATGGGCTGAATGCTTTGTAAAATGTTGCCGGAGCATCTCAGCCTGGACATGACCAGCTTACAATCAAGCCAACAGGAGCACAAACTAGTAGCGTGTTAATTGTGCAGCAGAAACATACTTTTAGAAAGTAGATTTCTGTATGCTTTGGATTCTGCATCAAGATTCTACTTCTACTGTTTGGCCAAGAATGTAGACTTTTTGGTTTTTGGTTTTCTCATTTTTTTATTTTCCATTCCAGAGTTTTCAGACTTACAATATTTACATTTTATTATTATATAGATTAATAATGCCATCCAACCAACATACAAATATCGATAGCTGCAATGAATAAAATAACCCAGATAACTATTGAAAACAAAAGAACATTTACATGGAGCAAAACCCAAATTGTCAACACACTTTCCACCCGCCTCTCAAAGCCTGGGGTAAGAGCCAGATCTTTAATATTTTACAAAAGGCCAGCAAGGCTATCCAATTATTGAAGAATATGTTCTTCTGTTCGCCGCCACAGCAGGTGCTATGAAAGAGAACATTCACCTCCTGGATCCCATTAGAAGACATTGCTTGAAGGAAGGGGCCCAGAGCATATCCATCCTACCAAAATTCTGGGATGAGAAGAAAAAAATAGGTTGTCCTGCATGTAACCCACCTCTATGCCCTAAATCACCACTATGAATTGCTCCTGGAAGTTCGTCTGGGAGAAATGTAGAATTGTAGCAGTGTTACATGGATAAAGCAAAGCGCACACATATCTTGTATGGCTGCATTCTGGACCAGCAATCAGGTGACAGAGAACAGATAGCTTGAATTATAGCTTGTGTGATTGGAGTGGCTGCTTCAATGAGCATCCTAAGAAGACAGAGTCTCTAGGTGCCAGACTGAACAAGGGGAAAAAAAAGGTGAAAGGATTCTGCTGTGATATTGTGAGGGTAGGTAGTTATCTTCAAGAATTGTTTGCTATTTCTATGTTGACTAAATGGTATCCATCTCTTTATTTTTGCAGGTAAGGCTTGCAAACAACTCCAGTGCTTGACTATAATAGTAAGGTAGGAGTTTTATGGGATGGGAGGGGAGAGAAATCAATGACATTATTAAATCTCAGTTATATTATGCTTTTTTTATTAGGAATGATCTAGAGTCTGCCAATTAACTGCATCTCCAACACAAGTACTTTCCGAAGAGCTTGCAAAAATCTGGTTCAAATATATTCATTTTTGTAATGGTAGGCCTGTTCTGCAAACATAACTGCAATGTTCAGGAGGGTCAAAAGCATTGTCAAAAATAATATACACATTTTCAAATATGCTTAAACTGAAGAAATGCACTTATTTCATCCAGAAAACCTTTCATCTGCAAAGGGTTTATCCACAGCATTATAATCAGGTTTAAAATATGGGAGTCTAAATGCTATAGTAATTCATAGTTTCATTGGTACCACAATATTAAACTAGCTAAATACCTGAGCAAGGGCAAATATAAGATTCAATTTGACAAGGAGCCAAGGTAATATGTTTAGTAATCTGCTGATACAGCTGAGTTTTAGTAAGCAGCCCATGTGGTAAATGTAATACTGCCCAAGCTTAGAAAACAAGCATCTGAAAAGGAATGAAAGAAATTATAGTATTCCAACCTTGATGCTATAAGGCATATATCAAAATGCTTTGAGTCTTGGTGAAACAGCACCTTCTATAATCTTATTTTGATTTCTGACACTAAAAGAAGTGGAATGCATTTTTGAAAATAAAACCCTTGGGAATCTCTCACATGAGTAAAAATCCCATAGTAATAAAAATGGTACTCAAAATATGAAAGAGGTTTTGAATGTAAGAGAGCAAAGCAGCTTTACCTGCCTGAAACTAAGCAGGCTTTCAATTATGTTATCTTAAATAAAACTCAGTGCAAAATGAAAACTTCTTGGGGGAATCAACCATCTGAAAAAAAAAATCTAGGAAAGGCAAAGTAATTTAGTAAGATAAATTACATTTCAAATTGCTACATTGTCATTGAATTTTGCCTAAAGTGAATTCTCAAAGGTTTGGGATGTTCATTGTTAAATTATATCAATGTTCTTGAGAAATGCTAATAGCCAAAAATGGATTTTCATTCTCCGCACTCCACATGTTCACACTTTCCCAATACAAGTTTATTTGAGTTTTTTGTTTATGTGGATCACATATTAATCTACCAATATTATTAGTTACATGGAATATCTATATCTCATCAAATTGAAGATACACACTGAACCTGCAGTCCTAAAAGGACACAAGATTAGGACAATTCAACATGACATGATAGACAGACAGATAGACAGACAGACAATTAGATAGACAGATAGATTCCAAGTGGCAACTAATCACAAGTAAGTATGCATAGATTGCAATCCTAATGAAACAACAGAAGCCGCATTTTAAAGGATAGTTGAAACTGGGGAAAAATAAAAATACTTACAAGAACCCAAATACAAAATAAGCAGTGTTGAGTTGCTGGTGATATAACAATTAACAAATACAGATAAATCTAAATCTCACCAGTGATGCTGAGTATAGAGGAAGTAGATTTTTGTCCTCAGATGAACGTGAGCCATGGGTTAGGTTGGATTCTTCCTGGTGCTTCCGTTTCCTTCCAAATGCTGAAGGAAATGGAGTCTAACTTCCCAGGATGCACTTATTTTTGGAGTGAGGATTGATGGGAAGATGACTCTTAAAGAGGCCCAGTCAGCTTCCAAACAATACAAATTGGTTTTTGGCCTTGGGACTAGATGGGGCTAGAGAACAAAACCAACACATACACAAATTGTATCTGGGGGTATGACAGCTATACACATACATTCACACATGCACACAGAGATACACATAATACACACCCATTTGAGCAACAAATCTTAATTCTTCAGAGGAAGCTATTCTGATTAAACAACCCTTAAACGTCAAATGATCATTTAAATGGGAACTTCTACAGAAACTTATTAAAAAGTCCTTTGAGAAATGGATAAATCTATCTATCTATCTATCTATCTATCTATCTATCTATCTATCTGTCTGTCTGTCTGTCTGTCTGTCTGTCTGTCTGTCTGTCTGTCTGTCTGTCTTTCTGTCCGTCCATCCGTCCGTCCATCCGTTTATCTATCTATCTATCTATCTATCTATCTATCTATCTATCTATCTATCTATCTATCTATCCATCCATCCATCCATCCATCCATCCATCCTTCTCTATCTATCTATCTATCTATCTATCCATCCATCCATCCATCCATCCATCCATCTCTATCTATCCATCCATCCATCTATATCTATCATCTATCTATCTATCTATCTATCTATCTATCTATCTATCTATCTATCTATCTATCTATCTATCTATCTTTCTATCTTTCACCTTTATTATTTTTACAAATAACTCAATGCAGCAAACATATCCAACCTATCCAACATCTTCCTATTTTTCCCACAACAACAACCTTGGAAGATGGGTTGGACTGGTAAGTAGTCCAAAATAACCCAGCTGGCTTTCTTGACCAAGGCAGAAGAGAAATCTAAAATCAGATTCCTTTCTAGAGATTGCCTTCCAGTTTTTCATGGGAATATGTTAAAAATCCTACAACATTGTCTTAAGAAAGTATGGTATCAATATTGAAGTATAGAATTATATTTCAAAAAATACAGCAGCAACACACATTTGTGAGAATCTAAAATTCTTAACATGTTATATGACATTTATTGAAATCTTCACTTTTCTTATAACAGTGTTTCTCAACCTTGACAATTTTAAGGCATGTGGACTTCAACTCCCAGAATTGCTGGCTGTGGAATTCTGGGAGTTGAAGTCCACATGCCTTAAAATTGTCAAGGTTGAGAAACACTGTCTTATAATTTATACAAAACATGTTTCTCAATAGCAAGACTTAGCGAGTCTTTTTCAAAATATAAATGTCTTCCAAAGGTTAACATTCTTCTATGTTATTTATATTCTCTCTCTCTCTCTCTCTCTCTCTCTCTCTCTCTCTCTCTCTCTCTCTCTCTCTCTCTCTCTCTCTCTCTCACACACACACACACACACACACACACACACTGAGAACATATTGCCCAGGAATTGAATTTTCATTTGTTCTAAGAATAAATTACATCAGCTACTGCATTTCTCAACATTGGCTATAATAACCTACTGCTTTATTTGTTCTAGTCGACTATTAAACTAAATTGAAATTGTCAGCTGGTACATGGAGATATTAGATCAGTTAAAAATAGACATGATTTGCAGAAATATAGAGATAATAGTGTTTTAGATTAACCGTCCCCAAAATAATTTTAGTCAAGAATTCAGATATTATATCCCTATTGAAGCTTCCCAATAAATCAATATCTGATCAGATAATATACATCCATATGCATTGATTCATTATTACTCTCATACAAGTATGAATATATATGAGCAAGAAACCAAAATAAAGCCTTTCTTGAATAATACATAGTAACAGGAGGCAATCTGTTGTAGCTACTCAAAGAGGAGACAGTATCTATCATGTTCAATGGAGTGTGCTGCAAATTCTATTTTTATGCTGAGACCAAAAACAAGCTAATGTTTTGACTTTCTATCTCTCAAATCACTTTGAAGATCTATTGCAATATGAAGTAGTACAAAAATACTATAAACAAAGAGCATATATACTAATTACAGGTCAATTATCAACATTAGGCTCACTTTAATTGGTTTCTCAATGGTCCCATTATTGACATTTGTTTCCAAGATTATTTGGTTAATCTTGTAAGCAATGACCCAGAGAATATGGATTTGAGAAACTCCAAAGGATTCTACCTGTTCATAGAGTCACTGAGCATGTTAGAGATCCTATCACTACAATTGAAGTTTAAGTGGATTCCTTTGGTATTGTAGTCAAGCTCTTCTCCTAAGCATATGGCCCCACTGTGATACCTTTTTAAAAGAGAAGTAATTTTGAAAACATTATAGCTGACTTTCTTTTAAAAATATAATACATAAGACTGATACTTATTAATAAAAAGTCTACAAATAAAGTATAAACTGGAATAAACTGCATGCATAATAGAAAAAACAAACAATGATAAGTTAACAAAAAAAACAAGAACACACTTAAAGTAATATGCTTTAAAAGAAACACACAGAGGGTAAAAACAATTTGAGGCAAATTCCCAAAATAAAAATTTCCAAAATTTCAAATGTATTTTCTATGGTATCATTTCAAAATCTTAATTTTACATTTATACACATAATTACTAATCAGTCTTTAAACAGTAAATTCAAACTTATATTATATAGAGACATATTTTTTTCAAACTTGCATCTCCATTAAAGCTAATTTAAGTCACTTAATTCAAATGCTCGAAAAATGTAATTAAGCTAGTTTTAAATAATGAGCATAAATATCCTTTCAGGAATATATGATCTTCTTTGCAACAGTCCAAGCAATATGTAATCAAAATTCTTCATAAAACAACAAGCTTGAAATTGTAGAATATAATTTAGTCATGTTTTAACCCTTTGGGCAGCAGCCCATCTCCACATATCTTCAGTGCTACATGGAAAGGAAAATACCAGCTTCCATCATCATCTTTCCCCTGGATCATGCATAGGCCATTTAGTATTTTAGAAAAATAAAAATACTGAGTCTGGCTCTAACATAGAATTTTAATATGCACAGCTACTGCCCCCTCCTGCTCCAAATAGCTGGGCATATTTCCTAACAAAATTATTTGCTCCCCAGGTTACAATGAAATAAGTGGGATAGTGGAGAAAATCCTGAAGACCAAGTTGGGATTAATTCATCCCATTGACTTTTGCGACTTGCAATATTCATAATGTTTTTTTTTCCTCCCCAAATGATGTCAAGCGCCAGGGAAATCAGGAGATTCAGGCAGTTCAAATGAGTATAAAGATTTATTACAAGTTTAAGCACTCTACAAGAAGAGGAGCTACTAAGATCAAGGAAATGAACTGGCATAAGAAGGCATTCAAGGTGGGCTGGACATGGATCTCTTGTGGGCCAGGAGGGACTTATGATTGATGATGCTTTTGACCCCTCCCTCAGGTTCAGCCTGGTCATCTCCTACATCTGGGCACATTTAGAGATACTAGGTGTAGATCAGGGGTGTCAAACTGCCGGCCCACGGGCCGGATGCGTCATGCCAAAACCACACCCACCCCATTGCCGGCAATGGAAAAAAAGTCACGATACGTCACCTGACGTTGCAAGTTTGACACCCCTGGTGTAGATTATTTATGCTACATTGTATGTGAGTGACTACACACAGACATGTAAAAGAGAATAATAGTATATTCAGATTTTCAAACTGATGTTTGAAAGTTGTGTTTAAATTTTGATTCAACAAAAAATCCTTGCTCTTGCTGACCGATCCCCAGTTATCTTGTAGTGCAGAGAACACCTGAAAGCCAAATAACTGAATTATGATTTGTTTTCTTTGGTATTATATTTAAAGATACAATGGGTGGCAATAATAAAAGACTCAGATCTCCACAGGTAAAGGTGACCTTCTGGAATTAATAACCTTTTAATATTATTAATTACTGTATTAGTCACCAAAGAATATATCTATTTTAAGTCCTTTTGAATTTCAATCAATCTCCCCTGGAGATTGGTGGGAATTTACTGCTCTTCACTCTCAGCATAACTAAACATAGTTGTGTTTTGTGCAAATGTCACCGAGCTGCCACTTTAATTCATGGTTAACAGGGATTCCTGTTGAAAGCCTATTATTGAAATAATCTCATTTCCAAATGGAAAAAAAATAGTAATGGGCTTGTATAACTATATCAACAGCTGGCAAAGAACCAGTGACAAAATGAATTTAAAATGTCCTGAAATTCATTATTAAGTTTTATGTTAGAAGCGTTTTCTGCTTAATTACATGATCAATAGCCTTTAGAGAATGAAATTCAATGTCAATATTACTTTTTTTTTAAAAAAATGACATTCATATATAACCTATTAGGGAAAGAAAAATGTATAAATATGTTTAAACTAGGAGAAGGGTACTAAAATGCCCACTAATATTTTAAAATAAAAATGTTTCTCCTGTTTCTAGGAATCCTTATCAAACTCTGATCTAGCCTGTATCCCTTTGTATTTTGAAGACTGTTACAGAACCAGCTTCCTTTTGTCACCCTTTGTTTTATTTCTGTTATTATAACAATGCAACGTGGTTCAGAGGATTTCATAAGCACTCTTTGCATTCAAGACAAATGTAGTTAAGTATGAATACTGGAGAGCTTTAGACACAATTTTCAACAATACAATTGTCAGGAGTTGTCAAACATTCTGAGCTCAGCAAAGAGAATAAGGCTTCAGTAGTTGGTCTCAAACTTGTAGGAACAGGATTCCCTGGTTGGAACAGTAAAGGTGCTAGATCAATTCCACAGCATTTCTATCTGCTGAAAAAAGACTCCCAATTTCAGATATATGTTTATTTATTTGCTATATTTTTATATTGCCATATTTCCCAAGAATGTTTGGTGGGGTACACTTAAACTTGAAAACACATTGCAACAAGATAAGAAATCAATACAACATACTAGTTAGCATAGACAATTTTGAGTTCAGAAGTCCAAAAGTCTGAATCATTGTAAGAAAGCTTTTCCAGTTTCTGAAGGCCTGACAGCTTTCCAGTGAAGGAGATGGTTCTTACAAAAAGTTTAAAGCTTGAAAAGACATAGCCAACATTTGAAAACTGTGGGTGGGTTGCAGTGATATTGATGCAGTATAACCCTTCTCCAAATGAGCACTCCCTAATATGGAACAAAAAAAGATGGAGGAGCAAGCTGAAACAAACCTTGCCTCAACGACTCTCAGAAAGTGTGCTAACAATCAGATGACTGCAAGGAATATAAATCTTTCCATTCTCCACCATTCAGTCAGAACTGAAGAAGCTTCTTAGATGAGGAGCGAAACATCTTCAAGCAAAACAAGAAAGTCCAGTTGCTTTTGAAAGAAAGCAGCCTTGGGACAAGCTAAAAACATGTGTAACTAAACTCTATATGCTCAAGTGTCTGTAGTAAAGCCAAAATCTATAGTAAAGTGAATGAATAGATTCAGAGTACAATTTATCCCAGCCTTGCTTTCTGTAATATTACTGGATTGAAGAGTAATATTACCAGTCAGAGTTATAATGCCCATAACCTGTGAACTTTGTTTTGATTATACAATGCCAGCAATAAATCTGTTTTCCAAATAATGCATCATATGTATTATACATGTGTAATTTAACTGGTCATATTCAATACAGATAAATTAACAATTTATGCTGAAGAACAGCAAACCCAGTCTATGAAATCAGAATGCCCCAAGAGCTGCATTTTGAATTGTGTAATGAGAATCAGTTATTAGTGTCACCTCTTATTTTTGCTACTGAACAAATTTTGTTACTATAGCCAAAATATATTGCATTCTTTTCTGTTCTCATTACACATTTTGCTGCCACAATGAAATATTCCAGTGTTTTGTCATTAAACTATGTCTTTGGGCCTTGAGTATCTTCTCTACAGTAAATCACTAAGTAGCGCAATGTAATTTTACATTTTGATGTTTGACACAATGATTAATTTGCAATTATCATTTGGACCAGATTGCTTTAAACAAGATCCTGGATATTTGGCCATGTGTATCTCTCTCTCTCTCTCTCTCTCTCTCTCTCTCTCTCTCTCTCTCTCTCCCCCTCTCTCTCTCTCTCTCTCTCTCTCTCTCTCTCTCTCTCTCTCTCTCTCTCTCTCTGTGTGTGTGTGTGTGTGTGTGTGTGTGTATCCTGCTTCCTCCATGGAAACCATATTTGACAATTCTAACTAACCTTATATAATTGAAGGTACCAATTTCAATGAATCCTGAACCAAAATAATAAAACAGATGACAAACAACCCATGTACTACCATTTTACCCAATGTAACAAATATTACCTAAGAATATGTTATTTCCTTTTTAGTAACTATCCACTGGAACCTTGTTCACTGCAATAAATGTATAGTGCTTATTCCTTTTGTTATAAAGCATGTGACACTTTTCTTTAAAATGAGTTCCTGGAAAACAGATTTCCCCATAGGCTCCCATATTGTAATATTTTATTCCTATCTCCAGCTTTAATCATTTAGGGTTTATTTGAGAAATAAGGACATGATCAACATTTTTCTCTTCCGTTTCTCAGTTCTTCATACTGGTATCCATATGCTTTCCTCTAATGAAATGTGCAAGCTGCCAACAAACTAGTGCATATGAGTTTATGAATAGAGTTTCAGACTGTTTTTGGAAATTCAGGATTAGAAAGAGGGTACAGCGCTCTCATTTCTCAATTTTTTTCAGACTAACAGGTATTCTCATTTAAGGACAGCAGACAAGAAAGTAAATATGCAGTTATTAATTTCAGAAAATTGGGAGCAATATTTGTAAAAGCAATATTTGTAAAACAGAAAGGATTTGTTTCCTAATAGTTGCCTTAAGCTTGCCTCATGCATCTGCTCCTTAAAATAATTGCTTTATAATCTAATTTATATGTAAACAAAGAGCCAGTATGGTGTAATGGTTAAGGCAGGGGTTCTCAACCTTGACAACTTTAAGGCTTGTGGACTTCAACTCCCAGAATTCCTCAGCCAGCAAAGAACCCCTGGGTTAAGGCATCAGGATAGAAATTGGGAGACTCTGAGTTCTGGTCCCACCTTAGGCACAAAGCCATTTGGATGACCCTGAGTTAGTTTTCTTCTCTTGGTCCTAGGGAAGAGGCAATGGTAAACACTTCTGAAAAAGTTCACCAAGAAAACTTCAGGGACTTTTCGAAGCAGTCTTCAAGAACTGAACTGAAAAGGAGGGGGGGAATGTAAACATGGTCATGGTAAACATTTTTCCCCTTTTCAGTGATGTCCAGTGATGTCTTGGAGACTGCTTGGACAAGTCCCTGAAGTTTTCTTGGCAAGATTTTTGAAAAGTGTTTACTATTGCCACCTTTCTAGGACCAAGAGATCATGTTTAGTTGCACATTACATTTGCAACAGAACTAGTTTTGTAAGGGCATGATAGGAAATATAATGCCTTAATTTATCTTAATTTGTTTAAAAAAGATGAACAATTATTCATAATACTATTTATTTATTCATTCATATAAGAGAGAGATATCCATTAGGATATACTGATAGGGGATTCAATGAATGTTATAAATGGAGTACTTTATTAGTGAAATTAGTATTAAAAAGAGGTTTATTGTTTACTTGGCCTGCTATTTTATTGGATTGTAGCTCTTCTGGGTCTTGTGAGAAGAGAAGAACATCATCTGGAAATCTTAAGTGATTTTTATTCCATCTTTTGCCCAGTCTGGTTTGTGAAATGCTTCTTCAAGGCAGGCTGAGAAAAGGATAGGCGAGACTGTATTGCTTTGTCGTACACCTCGTTCTATGTTGATTTCCTAAATCAGTTCTAAATAATGGAGCACAATTCTTGATTCAGAGAATTCCAGAATTTTGTCTTCTACCTTTTCCCAACCCAGCAGACCAATGGAAGATAAATTTCCTGAAATGCATGAATGGAATAATTAGACTGTGAGTTCTAGTCCTGCCTTAGATATGAAAGCCAACTAGGTGACTTTGGGTCGATGACTCTCTCTCAGCCTAACTCACCTCACAAGGTTGTTGTGGAGAAAATAGGAGGAAGAAGTAGTATTAGCTATGTAGACTGTCTTGAGTTATTTATAAAAATAATGAAGGCAGGATGAAAATGAATGAATGAATGAATGATCATCCAAACAATGTCTGTGTACAATGTTGTATCTTTCTCCACATCCCATATTCAGGGCTGTACCCTGGAGACATTTATTTCTTTTAGTTGCCGGAGTTGGAAACTTAACACACTAGTTTAACGGTGTAAGTGACTTATTTAACTGAGATACTTTGCTTTGACTTTGAGCCTATTTAATAAAGCTAATTCACTTAATGGAATTGCCATTAACATTGCAAAAGTGGATGAGAGTCATTCCAAAGGCATTAGTCCTAAACTGGAGAAGTGAGTGCAAATAAATAGAGACAATTGTGTGAGAAGCTTGCACACTCTTTTTTTTTTAAAAAAATGAGGCAAATCCTAGGCATTTTTACTAAATGAATTACAATAGTAAAGGGGAATAATTACAATATCTACTATGGCACAGAATAATGACTAAATAAATTTAATTGTTCCCCTCGAGCTTTTTTAGTTTTACAACACTGATTGGAAGAACATAAGACTTTTTCTGCTATATAACAACAGATGAGTAAATTCTTACTTTTATTTGGCATTGGGGATTGGGGTGGGGTTTTTAGGGGATTTTATGTCATGATTTTTAGTGTCATAAGCCAACTGGAGTCACCTATTTGTGAGTTGGGTGGCCCTATAAGTTTGACTAATAAATAAATAAATAAAATATAACTATAGATTTTAATTGCATGGGTGTATATAGCATACACGCATGCAATTAAAATCTATAGTTTTATTTATATACACATACACATTCATACATGATATATATATTGTGCTTTCTGGCTCTAAGGATATACTATAAGGGTATATAGGTAACCTTGGTTAACAATTGTAATTGAGATCTGAAGGGTCATAGTCATAAAACATAATAATAATAATAAAGTTGGAAGAGACCTTGGAGGTCATCAAGTCCAACCCCCTGCTCAGGCAGGAAACCCTATACCATTTTGGACAAATGGCTGTCCAGTGTCTTCGTAAAAATAGTCCATGTGCTATCATTAAATAAGGATTGCAGGCCATTAAGCAAGGACCTCCCCACAACTTTCTGCCAGCTTCCAATAAGCAAAGTTTGTGGGGAAGCTGACAGGATTTTTCAAGTCCCAGGTGGTTTGCAAGAAATCCAGAAATGGAGGAGGGTGTATGATGGCATATAGATGGCTTGCAAGGTGTGGTGGGGCTGGGGGTAATTACTGCTTGGTGGGAGAGGGTGTATGAAAGTGCAAGCAATCTCATAGCTACGGTATAGTGTAGCAAGAAGCCCCAAAGCCATGGAGCCTCCCTTTGTGTGTCCACAGTTGTAAGCCCAGTGGAGGGGATTCAGGTAAAGACGATGAGAATTGTACATGGACCCTGCCAATTACACAAAGGCGTTGCTTGTATTCTGCCTAAAATAATTAAAATGAATTCCAGCTGTTGGATGCCAATGTCAGCATCCCTATTTATATTCATAGATCAAATTGGTAGTTTTTTTTTTTTAAAATGGGGGGACTGGCAATAGCAGTCCAAAATTATAAAAAGGGCAGTAAGAACAATCCATGCATTTGCTGCCTTATCTGTCTTCTTTGAAATTATGTGCTAAATGTTTAAATCACAAGCCCCACAATTGGATAAAGACAGAGGGCATAATTCAACATAAGTTGACAGGATTCAGAGTAGGGAGGTCAACAGCAGACCTCATTCTGGTACTAGACCATCTTTTCAACATAGACACACACAGAGAGAGAGACACACACATAAAAGGAGAAATCATCTCTTTTTGTAGCCCTTTAGAGACTTTAAACAAGCCTTTGATTCTATTTCCAGGAATGCCCTTTGAACATTAAAAAAATTGATAGAACCTCCTCTTTTCGATACAGAAATTATATTCCAATACTACCACTTTAAGACTGAGATAAAATCCCCAGGGGTCTCACACTGGACAGACAGAGATGTGTTCTTGCCCTTACAAATTCTTTTCAGTTTCTTTGTCAGTTGGTGAACCTTCTTCACAATTCAGGTTTCCACACACTTAAACTAGCAGGTTGCAAAATCCTTATATCCCTCTAATTTCACAAATCCTTGGAAATAGCCATAGTTGCAATATTTTGGTGCTGCAGACAAAATCACATGATTTTTAATTTGAAAAAAAAAAATCTGGTGTCTCAAAGATGCTTTTTCAAAAGGCAACTGGACAGGGTTTTTTTTTTCCTTGAGGAAGAAGTTTTGCTTTTTATCCAAGAAGCTTCATTGGCTCTGGCAGGATAATCGGGGATGATTAAAGGATTAATTCTGCATTTGTTGGAATTGCAACATTGGGGCCTGACAAAGTCAATGAGAAATTTGAAATAAGAGACAAAGAGAGTATGAGAAATCAGCTATTAGAATTTTCTTTGAGGAATTTAAAGAAATTTTTTTTTTTTTTTAATAATTTTTTTATTAAAATTTTTTATAAAAAACTTTTAACAATTATAACATAGTAACCTATTAACTCAACTGAAAACAAACAAATTACATAATAAAAATAAACAATACAAAGAACTGCTCGGAACCCCCCTCCAGAACACCCTCCACCAGCCCACTCCTCTTGTATTTTCGCTCCTCCTCCTCGCCATCCAAAACACTAGCTACAATTCTACCGAGCATCCTACAAAAATTATCTAATCCCTAAGTCCCCAACTACAGTTGAGAAACATAAGCTAACATATATTATCTCCCTCCCCCCTCCCCCCCCCCGACTTCCCAGAATGAATACAGGGTAAAAACACAAGAAACCTCACTAAACTACTATATTAAACTATTTAACTATATATCAAATCTAATTCTTTCAACTGATATTTCTTTTGCATATAATCAATCCATTTCTTCCAGTCCATCAAAAACGTTTCATTTGAGTGGTTCTTCAGGTATGCCGAAATCTTAGCCATCTCCACAAGATGGGTAACTTTTAATGTCCATTCTTCAATAGATGGTATTTCAGATGACTTCCAATATTGTCCCACCAACAGTCTTGCAGCAGTAATCAAGTTCAAAATCAACTTAGTCTCTGTGGTGGAACAATCCTTTGTAATACCCAACAAAAACAACTGTGGTACAAACTCAATACGCTTTTTCAAAATATTTTGAAGAATCCACCATATTTTTATCCAAAAAGCCTTAATTTTTTTGCAAGACCACCAAATGTGAAAGTAAGTAGCGTCCATAGAGTCACATCGCCAACATTTGGGTTGCAAATTTGGATACATAGACGATAATTTTTTGGGATCTAAATGCCATCTGTAAAACATTTTATAAAAATTTTCTCTTAGATGCTGAGCTTGTGTAAATTTAACATTTTTCACCCATATTCTTTTCCAAGTTTCCATCATAATTGGGTGGCCGAAGTTACCTTCCCATTTAATCATGCAGTCTTTAATTAATTCAGTTCCAGAATCAATTTCAATTAAAGCATCATATATTCTTTTAATATGCATCTTTCTTTGATCTCTAATTTGTATAATTAATTTTTCATCATCCTTTAAAGAAAAACCCATCTTGACATCTTTTTGCCATCTGGCTTGAAGTTGTGCATGATAAAACCAATTATGAGCTATACCTTCCTCCCTTAATTTATCTAATGATTTCAGTTCTATGCTATTCCCTTCTTTATTTAAAAGTTTATCATAGGGCACCACGTCTTGAATTTGTTGTATACCTATACTCTGTATTGCGTGTCTGGGAACTGTCCATAAAGGAATTTTACCATTTAACTTATAATAATACTTTTTCCAGACTCGCAAGACAGAGTTTCTTATTATATGTTCTTTAAAACTCCTATCCAATTTTTTGTCATAAACTAAATACGCGTGGAACCCATATACTAACCCATATCCTTCTATATTTAATATTCTTTCATTTGTTAAGTTAATCCAATCACTTATAACCACTAGAACTGCTGCATAATAATATAATTTAAAATTAGGCACTTTCAAACCACCTCTCTCTCTTGTGTCTTGAATAATTTTAAATTTAACCCTTGGTTTCTTGCCATCCCAAATGAATTTGTTTATACCTTTCTGCCATTCATCGAGATTTCCATCCTTTTTAAGTATTGGTAACATTTGAAATAAAAATAAAAATTTCGGCAATACATTCATTTTAATAGCGGCTATTCTGCCCAACATGGATAATTGTAGTTTTTTCCAATTCTCCAATTCTTTTTGTACTTTACACCATAAAAGTTCATAATTATTCTTATATAATTTACCATTTGAAGCTTCTATATAGATTCCTAAATATTTAACTTTTTTAACTATCTCGCATCCCGTTATTCTTTCCAAATCTTGTTTTAATTTGTTATCAAGATTTTTAACCAACATCTTTGTCTTGGATAAATTTAGTTTAAAACCTGAAACTTTTCCATAATTTTGAATAATTTCCATCAAACTCTGAACCGATTGTATTGGCTGAGTTAGCGTCACAAGTAAATCGTCTGCAAAGGCACATAATCTATAATCATGTTGTCTAATTTGTACCCCCCTTAATTCCTCTGATGCTCTAATCCTATTCAATAGTACCTCTAAGGTTAAAACAAACAATAAAGGGGATAAGGGACAACCCTGCCTAGTACCCTTTTCTATATTAAATGAATCTGTTAATTGTCCATTCACTATAATCTGTCCTGTTTGTTTCTGATATATAGCTGATATAGAATTAATAAACTGGTCCCCCATTCCCATCCTTACCACAAGCCTTTGCAGAAACGTCCAATTCAGTCTATCAAAAGCTTTTTCTGCATCTAAAAACATTAAAACAGCTGGTACTTGGATATGTTTATCCAAATATTCCAATATGTTAACAAGTTGTCTAACATTGGTTTTCATCTGTCTCCCTTGTAAAAAACCAGTTTGATCCGGGTGAATCCTCTGTGTCAAAACTGTCATTAATCTATTAGCCAAAATTTTGGCAAAAATCTTATAATCCGTATTCAACAAGGAAATAGGTCTAAAATTTTCTACTTGAACATTATCTTTACCCTCTTTAGGAATCAAACATACATTAGCCGTTTTCCAAGAGGGTGGAACCCGACCACCCTCTTGTATATTCACAAATAACTCCCTCATATGTTCCACCATTTCCTCCTGTAAACACCTATAATAAATCGTGGTAAAACCATCAGTACCTGGAGATTTTCCCAATTTCAATTGCTTAATTGCATCAATAATTTCTTCTGGCCTAATCAAAGCATTTAATCTATCTCTTTGTTCCAAAGTAATTTCAGAAACATTTTGATTTTGTAAAAAGGCATCTATCTCTTTCTCTTGAACTTTTTCTTCAGCATACAATTTGGTGTAGAACTCTAGAAAAGCCTTCTTAATAGTTTCTTGATGAAATACTTCTTGCCCTTTCTATTCAACCTTCTCAATTAAACGGGATTTTTGTTTTTTCCTTAATGTATAAGCCAACCATCTGCCAGGTTTATTAGCATTAAAAAAAGTATTATGTTTAGCATATTGTATATTCCTGGCAACCTGGTCGGTCATCAAAATATCAAATTGTTTCCGTAAAACCTTTATCCCTTCTTTAATGTCGCTATCATCTGGTTTATCAATTAATAATAACTCTTTCTTTCTTATTTCCGCTTCTAAAACTCGCCTCTTTTCCTCCTGTTTACGTCTATGCCTAGCATTCAGTTCAATTAATATTCCACGCATATGGGCCTTACTAGAGTCCCACACCACTTCTATTGGTAAACCTACATTCTTGTTTAACCTAAAAAATTCCTTGATAGCCTTTTTACATTCTTGCACATACATTTCATAATTAAACAGATTTTCATTAAGTCTCCAGGATCTACGTAAAAATTGGCCAGACCTTAATTCCATCATAACTGGATTGTGGTCAGACAATACATTAGGTAGAATTTTAACTTTCTTTAAATTTAACATAAAATCACTAGTAGTTAAAATAAAATCAATTCTAGAAAATGATTGATGTCTGTCAGAGAAAAAAGTAAACTCTTGATCCCTACCATGTCTTTCTCTCCAAATATCAAACAAATTAAAATCATCTTTAATATCAAAAAAAGATTTAGGTAAAATTGAACGCGATTGAGAAACTAATAAAATCTTTTTCTTGTCCAAACCAGTATCAAGGATTCCATTCCAGTCTCCCATTAAAATACAAGATCTATAGTCCAACTCTAATAACTTTTTGTGTAATGATTTATAAAACATGCCTTGTTTTTGGTTTGGAGCATATATACCCATCAAGAGAACTTTCTTCCCATCCAGTAAAATTTCTATAGCTAAAAATCTACCTTGAGTATCTGCTTCTAATAACTTAGCTTTTATATTATTTTTAACATAAATAACAATTCCATTTTTTTTATCTAAAGATGATGCCACAAAGTGTGTACCCAGCTTATTATTAATCAAGTATTTCTGGTCTGAAAATCTAATGTGAGTTTCTTGTAGACAGATTACATCATTTTTACATTGCTTCAAATAATGAAATATCTTCTTCCTTTTTTGTGGAGAATTTAAACCATTAACATTCCACGTCAAATACTTATTTGACATGGCCTTTACGTGAAAGCTTCTGCAAAGACCATTCCACTTCTTCCTGCCTCTTGGGTCTTGCTCCCATGGCTTCCATAGATGTCAGATCAGTTTGCTTGGTTTGAGTTGGTTGTGTTTTTTCTCAGACTTCCGGTGGGTCAGACTTCCGGTGGCTTCGCCTCGTCGATGGAGCCTCTAATGTGAGGCTCTGGTCTCTGAATCAGTATAGCCGTCAACAACAGCGCTCATCAGCTGTTTGTTGCGGCGGAAAAACTCCCCCTCGGGCAAAGAGGGGGAGTAGAGCATTAAGAGCCGGGTTGAGCCCTTCCAAGACCCCTGGATTAAATTTTCAGGGGCAGAGAAGGTGTGCTCCCCAGGCTCTTGAAAAGCTCCTGTTCAGAAACGCTTCTGTCGGCTGACAGAATTAGACGTTGCGACCGCCTCTGTTCTTTCAGGAAGAATAATAAAGGCTTTATTCAGACGGAATGGATACAGGAGCTTTCTGAGTACTGCAAGTATATTGTTACTTTGTTTCTGCCTTTGTATCTACAAACTTTTTTGAATCAATATAACCTTTTTAAGATGGCGTTTGCTTTTTCTGCTGAGTGAAAGTGAAAGATGAAAGTGTTTATTCCACTGAGAAATTGAAACGGAATTTTTTTTCTTTTCTTTTCAAGACTTGTTTGAGAGACTATTTGGACTTGATTTATTTATTGACTTTTTTACTAAATTATAAAATAATTGGACTTTTTAAAAAGAACTTGAGAAGGGCGGAAGTGAAAATTTTTTTTTTTTTTTTTTAGTTTCTCTTTCTTTGTTTTAATTATGACTACAAGACAAAAGGCAGCTGCTAAGGCGGCTATGCCCTCTCCAGGACAGCTTGTCAAATCACAGTCTGCTCCTTTAGAATCTCAAGAACCTGCACAGTCCTCACAAATGCTCACAGTGAAAGATCTACAGTCGGCTTTAACAGATGTAATATCTTTTTTTAATGATAGGTTTGATAAATTGGAAGATAAATTTGATGTGAAAATAGAGGAAAAGATGGTTGAGCAGAAAAAAGACTTTAAAGCTATGATAGAAGCCTCTAATCAGGAGATGAGAGAAGATATTGTAGACGCTATCAAGAGTGTTTGGGACTATACTATTGTTGTTGAAGAGAAATTAGAGAATGCTGAGCAACATTTTGAAGAAAAATTAGAAGAAATTAGAAGCGATGTTCAAGATCAAGCTACTTTGACACAATATCATCAGATGCAGTTTGCGGTTAGAATTAGGGGATTTAGAGATGTATTAAATGAGAACCAAGAAGATTTAAGAAAAACTTTTTCTGAAGCTTTAGCAAAATTTTTGGATGATTCAGTTGAGAATGTGGCCTGGCAGATTGAACGACTGTTCAGAGTGAACTCACGCATTGCAGCACAGAGGAATTTGCCTAGAGATATTGTGATATATTTTAATACAAGAAAATATAGAAATTGGGTTCTATCTATAGCCTATAATAAACAACTGAGTGTTGCTGGTCAAGATGTACAGGTTCTGAAAGAGATACCTCCTAAGATGTTGAGATCAAGGAAAGATTACACCTTTTTGACGGAGGAGCTTAAAAGAAGAGAAATACAATATAGATGGGAGGTACCAACTGGACTTTCTTTACTTTTCAAAAATAAAAGATACCGTTTGTTTACTGTAGCTAAAGCGAAAGATTTCTTTGAGAATATATTGATGGCTGATAGATCTACCTCCCCAAAACCTAAGGGGGCAATGTTGGTTAAAGACCTAGAATTATTGCAATCTGCGGAACTTCAACAACCTCGACTAATTTCATCGGTTCTTTTGGATAAAGCAGTTGAGCAACCAGTGCAGTCAATTGATATCTTTCAACCTTTGGCACTAGACAAGCCTAAAGATCCAAGGCGTGTACGGGAACCTACTAAAGCTATTGAACAAGGAATTTAAAGAAAATTGAGAGAAAGAAGAAAGAATACAAAACTGGCTTATTTGATCAAGGTTAAAATTATGGGTTGCTATTCCTGATGTTTAATGGTTTTTCTAATCTGGATTGGACTTTGACTTTGATTATTTGAAGATAAAAAAATCAGTGGGGAATAGAATCTGTTTGTAGAAATGGAGATATAAATATAAAAGGAAGGGTTCAAATTGGGTGTAATAGATAACATTTGTAAAACATATGTTACTATTTCTCCATAACCATTACTGGACCTTTGCTGATTAATATGGAAAGATGACAGCTTATAGATACGGAGTGAGGTATAACTTCTTTATTTATATATATGATTTATATAGCCACCCATCTCACATAAGTGACTTTAAGCATTTTATAAGTATTAAAACACAGCAAATTCACAACATATAACCCTGGACACTTAAGCACTCATTTGGTATGGATAGACACATACACACATACACAAAAGGGACATTATTTTTAACCTAGCATGGCATAATACTTTTCTTAGAGATCATGGTTGGCTTAATGAATAAAAGTAGTTCAGGCTGAAGTACGATATATAACAAATTTCTAGTGATATTCCCTTTCGTAATTATTTCTATGTAGATAGGCTGTCAGCAAAATACTTTAAATTCATTCAAATGTGTGTATCTAATGAAAGTCTGTGACATCTGCCAATATTTCTTTTGTCAGATTTTACAAATATTCATAAACTTTATCACTGAAATGCAGAAATTCATGCATATTTTTATAGCAGGTTTTTTCAGTGTCTTGTCCGTAACAGTTTAAAAAAGAAGTCATCCTAAATCATGTCACTGGATATGCTCTAGAAAGCGCACCTCATTGTTGTTCTTGTTACCGATTTTTATTTATAAAAAAGCATCTGAAAAGTTAAAAATGAGCTGACATTTTTTTCACATCCATCTTTTATTTACACATGGATAATGCCATTCAAGGCTATCACCTTTTCTTTAAAAGTTTTCCTGGAGAAATAATTCATTGTTAACTGACATTCCCCATCAGTTTTCTCCTTCAAAACATCAGTTCATAATTTATTAAGCTGGTATGGATGAAGAACATTCACTTGTCAAAAGAACCATGGGGAAACTATTATTAGTTCGGTATCAAACTTAGTTACATTACCAATTTCCTCTATTTCAATTTCTTAATTTTCTGCCATACATAAAAGCAGAACAATGATCTAACTCCATTCCAGACAGGATCAACAGAACTAGTATGATACATTTATTGGTTTAATCACCAGATGTGGTTCGCATACTTATCTACAAAAAATAGTTGCCACTTTGGAATCTGAGTAAAGTATATCCACTAGTCAGTGTTCCTTAACAATAATAAAATTAATAATAAAAATGTAGGCATGGAATCTTGCAAGTACAACCGACAGCTGAAGAAGAAAGAAAGGGCATTAGAAGAATATCTGAAGGACAGTGAAGAAGGTACACTGAAGCTTGTATATCATGTCAGTTTACTAACTTGTGGACAAACAAAACTAGCCTACAAGAAAGATCATATAAAGAACAGGAAAAAGATATGATAAGGGCAAGAATTACATGGCAAGTACATTAAAAAAAAGCAAACAAAGCAAATAACAAGACCTGGCAATGGCTAAGAGCATGAAAATTAAAGAAAGAGACAAGACCAAGGCAATTAAAAAAAAACTATCAGTATTTCTAGCTGTCATAATATATGCCTCATCTAACTAGATTTTGATACAGATAAAAAATTATTGTACTTAAATTGCAGTGCACTAAAGTACAATTCACTTACTTTAAATCAGAGCCAAAGTCCTATTAATTTATTTGAAAACCAAAGCAAAATTGCTTTTTTCAGACTCTTGCCAAATAATTAAATTATTTTACTTATTTATTTAATATCGAACAGAGAGAGTGAATTGCAGCAGTGAAACAATAGAAAGTAGTGATCCATTAATTCAGTTCAGCTGGAATTATACTTCTTGGTGAATGTTCAGGGGAAACTCATTCGTTTTCCCAATGGGCTTCCTTGTAATAAAAATATATATGTATTAAACTGTGTTAATGGAATGGAATGTGTGGATAACCTTGAGGAATGAGAGAAAGAGATGCTGCTTAGAAAACAAGAGAGGGAAAAGTCCATTTATTGGTCAGAAAAAGAAAACTAGGAAGGATTTGTCCTAAGTGACCAATCATCTGGTTAGTAGTGGGAAGAGTGTACTTTCAGACTTGCAGGATTCTGTTAATGTCGCTATACAAAACAGTAGAATTAGCTCACCTGGTTGTGTTTTCTGTTTAGTTTACCTGGAAAGGTTGGCAATTTCTATTGCCCAGTACCCACTCCATTGCATTATTGTAGAGACACGGAAAGGTAAATATGCAGAGAAAAACACAGGCAGCTTTGATAGATGAATGAAATCAAGGACTATCTGCAATCAATTAGATGTTTATTGACATGATACACTTATAAAGATTTCAAGAAATGTTTTTAAAAAGCATTTTACAAATAAATCACCAGTCAAATGTCTGTTTAACAAGGTGATATGGTCACAGAAAAAGGGACTAAGATGGAAGAAAATTTTCAACAATGCATTGAGCCTCACTGTAAAATATCACTGGGTTCATCATAGAGCCTGCAATACTTTATTTCTGTAAAAAAAAAAAAGTTCCATTGATTTGCAATCTGTCTTCAGGGACCAACTAGCAATGCTTTTATGGATCTAAATCAGTCAGGTCAAACTCGCGACATCACATGATGTCGCACAACGTATTGGGCCGATTTTGCGATTGCCGGCAATGGGGTGGGCGTGGCTTCTACGTGATGCGTCCGGCCCGTGGGCCAGCAGTTTGACACCCCTGATCTAAATGATAAGGCCAAGAATCTGAAGGAACATCTGTTCAGTATGATCAATATCTGAAACCTCTGCCCAACAATAATTAAACAACCAATTGCTGTGTAAGAGAGCTTGCCATGTGAAAACTCAGCAGTAAAATATCTTCAAAAATTTTTCAATTGGTATCTATCTCTTTATTTTTATATGACAGATAAAATAATGCCATTATCCTGAGATTTTAACAAATTATACAAAGATGAGTGATTTGGCAATATGTGTTCCTTTTTTCTGTATTTCACAGAATTGCTCACAGTAATGATTTTAAAAAATAATGTAAACCACATTTATACTTCTGAAATGTGAATGTTTATTCTCCTATACAGTATATTCAGCAAATCTGCAATCAAAATCTTCTGAAACTCCTGGTGGCTCGAAAATCTCACCCATATCTCTTTATTTTTTAGTTTGTTTATTAGCTCTTTCATATTTCTCTTTTGATGAATTTGTTGAATGGTAGGATACAGCATGGTATGAATCATTTAAATTTATGAAATAAAGATGTATTATGAATGTTCAAAGATTTCTTCTGATTTTTAGAGTACAGAAATGTACCACTGTATTATACAAAACCCAGCTGGCATAGTACTTCCCATATAAAAAGAAATCAAATTTTCTGTCCAAGTTTCCTTACCACAGAAACTAATTTTAACAACACTTCAGTTTAAAGAATAGTACATCAGAAGCTGAAAGTCTTGCAAAAGGTTATACACTCTGCTGAAACACTAGGAGATCACTTTTAGTTTTATTTCTTTTATTATTTGCACAGTTTCTTCATAAATGAGGATGAAGTTACCTTATACTGGGAAAATGTTCTTGAAGTGCATTCGGTACAAAAAGCAAGTATGTGAAAAATTAGACCTGCTGATCATATAAAAATAACAGAGTCTAAAGCTGTGCACACAATAAAGATTAATCACATGAAGGACTTAGAAGACTTCACACAACTTTAGACTGATTAGAAACTGGCAAAAAAAAATCAGAATAAAATATCTGTGCTACCAACTTGCCCTCACTCTTAAAAAATTAACATTGAGAGAAATGGAGAGAGAAGAAGCATTTTATTTCATCTTGGAATTGTGCTGCATTATGCAAAATATCGAAAAGAATTCTTATTTATTTGTTTGTTTGTTTGTTTCAATTTCTATGCCGCCCTATTCCGAAAACTCAGGGCGGCTTACAACATAAATCCTTATCAAGGATTTATATTAAAATGTAAGATGATCTAATGGCAATACTATACAAGGGCTAAAAATTGAGACACCATGATTAAGCACAGTGAACCATCAGCATACTTTTCCAAATAAATATATAGCTGTGTGGCTGAAATGCTGTTACTGTTACAGCCTGTTCTCCTAAATCCAAATCAGGCAGAAAGATTACAGCCGTGGAGTACAGAGGGTATGGAGAATTCAGCTCAGATTAAGCCACATCATTAAAGGCCATAACTGTTGAAACAGTGGCTGCCTAAGGACAACTGAACATGGAGCCTTCCATCTTTAAATAAAGCAATCAGTATTCTTTCTATATGTTTTTCCTAAAAATTAAAATAGATTTCAACCTTAATATTGACATTATATGGGCCAGGGTAGTGGTAGGATTCAAATATTTGAACAACCAGTTCTCTGTGTGGATGCCGCTTCTGGAAGTCAATTCTGGACCTGGGCAACAAAAAATTAGCTACCGGTTCTGCTGAACTGGTGTGAATTGGCTGAATCCCACCATTGGTCCAAGGTCAATGAATGCTAGGCATCAATTTGGATCTTCAGGCTCAGAAATTGGAGAGTTTATATATTCTTAGCTCTAGCCTGGGCCACTGGAGTTGGTGGAACAGGATGTAGCAGAGAATTAGCTGATCCAAAACCTAAATTATTCAAGGTCCCACATATAACCACATATATTGTGATTTAAGAACAGACAAAAGAAAGCAAAATATTTATACAATTTGGAAAGAAACCACATGAGCATCAGAAGTGTGACTTAGCCAGTCAGGCTTATGGCCAAGAATGTATAAAACAGTGGGCTTTGTCTGCATGGGTCTTTGTGGCAAACAAATTTAACATTTCTGATCTATGACTCTGTCTGAGTGCTAGTTTGAGATTACCTGGAATTGGATCTTCCCGAATTTGGTATTTGTTCCATTTGGAATTTGGTATTTGTTTGCTAAAGTACTCTTCTCTTTCCTTTCTACAAGTAGTCCTCACTTAAGAACCAGTTGCTTAGTGACCATTCAAAGTTACAACTCCTGCCCAAAGCTACTTCTAACAAGTTCCTCGTTCTGACGTTCCACTGGTTGCACATATCCCTGCAGTCACATGATCACATTTTGGGCACTTGGCAACTGGTTCATCTTTATGGCTAGTTGCAGTGTTTGGTCACATGCCTGTAATTTACAATATTTTTTTTGCTGGTTTCTATCTTTTTTGACTATTTTCCTACAAAATTCCCACTTGGGAATGCATTGATTCCCTTAATCACTGCAGCATTTGCTTAATGACCACTGCAAAAAACAAAAGTCATAAAATCAGGTTACATGGGTACCTGGTCTGATGACTGTCCTGACTTACAACGAAATTTCATTGTGTGAGTGTGTCTCCTGGGAACTGGAAGGGAGGTTTTTACTCATTTACTCAATAAATTCAGAGAAAGCCATACCACACACAACCTAAATGCAAAACAGTCCCATAACAGGTCCACCTCATACCCCAGCCCAAAGCCTGGGGGGAAGAGTCAGGTTTTTAGGTCCTCTTTAAATAAATTAGGATAAAGGATGTAGGAATCTCTGGGAGATGCTTCTCCAGAGGGTAAGCACTGCGATAGAAAAAATCAAGTTCTTGGGTCCCATCAGTTGACATAGTTTAATCACTGGAATTTGAAGTATGCCAGCGCTGTTCAATTGTATAGGTCAGAAGAAACTGTAGGAGATGAATGATCCATCAGATAGTGAGGCACTGGCCCATGATAACAGATAATTAATAGATACAGATAATAAACAGTGCCTTGAATTGCACATGGATGCCATGGAAACCAATGTATAGAAGCTCACATTACATATATTTCACAAGAAAATATTATGGCACACTCACCACTGGCTGTTCTACCACATACTTAATTGGCTGAAGCTTCTAAATGATCTTCAAGGACAGCCCCATATATAAAAGTCACATGCAAGATGACCAAAGTATGAGTGACTATAGGAATAAACACAACTGGTTAAAAAGATAAATCTTGAAGACTTTCCAAGACATAGCTGCCATCTGCTTCAGCTTCAGCAGGAGCTGCTAATCCAGGAAAATCCTCAAATTGTGCACTGGTCCCAAATAGAAAAGGACAACCCTACTCAGTCTTAAGAATCAGTTGGTTCAAATAATTGCAGTTACTCAGTTTTGCTTGGTTGAGCCTGAGTTTTTTCTTTACCTTCAGAGTTGACACACACACCCCCCACAGAAATCTACACACACTATCCATGTACCGGGGCAAGACCTTGAGAGCAAAACCTTCTGTAGTTTCAATTGCCTCCATAGCACTTTGGCAAAAGGAGAAACTTCATCAATGAGTTGGTGATGCTCTTTATTTTCTTTGGCAATGGGTGAACAGCACACATACATTTTTCACCACTGAAATGTCATTGCATTCCTGTACGCATTCCGAGATGATGGAGATAATGATGGATTCACCTTTACTGGATATCTCCAAGCAAAAATTGGATAAAATATAAGATGAGCATATTTTAATTTGGATTTGATGGTCTAGCCTTTTGCAACTCTATAGTTTTTTTTATTTGTTTAGGCTCAGTTAAGGAGAAATCTTTTCTCTCTTCTTTTTTATACAGAACACTTTTTTTCTGTCTATAATGAATGCTTCCTTTTTCCTCATAGTAGTCCTCCCTCTAAGGTGAGGGGGGAAAATATGTGTTTTTTTCCTATCTGTCTTTCATTCTGATGCCTAAAATATTCAAAGTTTCTGACTATGACTGCTGTCTTACAGCAGAGCTGCCACTATGAGCTAAAGAATATGCGTATGTAACATACACTTGGATATATTACTTTTGAAAAGTTGCATTACAGATAAAAGTCAGGATACAGCAATGATGAAGCAAAACTGCCTCTCCCTCCCTAGAACCTGATTTTCATTATAGCAGCCCTGACTGTCTTTTTCGATTACAAAAATATCCTTGTAGCAAGTTGTTTTTTAGCTCTATTATAAATGAAAGCAATGGATCACATCTGCAACTTTCCCCTCCTTTTAATATTAGAGTTCTAATCATTAGAGTTCTCAGCTGAAAGGAGAAAATGCTGTGAGACAACGTGATAATACTTGGAAAGAAAAACAATTCCTATTATTATGTATTTTGATCCAATAATGTTTTCCAATGCAATAGCATAGGCTCAGTAAATTGTTCGCTTAAGGTGGACTGCTCCATAGGCTTATTCCAGGGAAACTCAATGAGGTATGTGGAGCTTACATCGATGTAAAATTTGAAGCCAAAACTTTGAAAGAATGTGGATCTTGTTTAAAATATTGTTACTACCAATAATTCACCAAGCCTACAGAGAATGATGTGCTGTTAAGGCCCATTCAACATAAGGAAATTCACTTCTACCCAGACACATATAAATTTGCAATGTAAAATTGTTGAAGGACTACGTGTCATGTAATTCTAGCGATCTAATGCAGTATATGGTCAATAGTACTAATTTGACTTACCTATTGCTGGGATGAGGCACAAGGCATTCCTTAAACGTCTCT
This sequence comes from Bothrops alternatus, assembly GCA_034064705.1. Classification (NCBI taxonomy): domain Eukaryota; kingdom Metazoa; phylum Chordata; class Lepidosauria; order Squamata; family Viperidae; genus Bothrops; species Bothrops alternatus. Next base: position 5,762,187 of record JARGCV010000040.1, read on the forward strand.
GTGTAATTGTTAAGGCATTGATTTCTGCTTTGGAAAATTCAGAACAACCTTTCTAGTAGCAATGAGATCAGGATGAGATAATGCAGGCTAGGTTTAACCATTAGCAGTGTTGCCTTGTCCTTTAGAATGATAACAACAGAGAGAGCTAGGAAGGGCATGGCAGGGAAGGTCAAAAATGTCATCCCCAATCAACCATTTCAGGTAATTTACTCTCTTGTATCAGAGAAACAGAACTGGAATGGTTGCTACAGTGGGCAATCAGCAGTCAGCTTTAAATGTTGTCCCTAATGAACTAACCTTGACTTTTACAATAATTGCTTCCCACACTGGGTTTCTGTGTCATTTAGTGTAAGCTACATTTTAAAATAACTTTCCCCCATTTGGTTTCTCAAACTACTCCATACACAGTGATGCTAACTGTGTTGCACCATTTCCAATTAGGGTGGGGGACCATGAAGTTATAGGTTCCCAATTTATTAAAATCTGGAGGCAACCATGGAAAGAGGTAGTTAAAACAAGAGGAAGTTAAAACAACAATTAGGACAGTGACTATGATACCACCAGGACCCACCTCTGCAGTGATGGATATAAAAAAAAATGGAGCTTCAATGATATAGTTATGGCTGCCCCTTCCGTTTTTGATCCTTCCCCTGCAGATGCTTCTACTAAATCTTCCAAATCAAGTTAAACATCCAGTGAAAGAATTTCAGCTTCTAAATAGTGATATGATTAGGAGATGGCAGCAATCAACCTGTATTTGTATCCAACATCTTCATAACAGCACTTTATCTAAGCAGTCAAACTTGGAATTTCAGACTCAATACTTTTTAAATACCAACACCATCAAAAATTATCTGCCATGTACGAATGTGAAAATAAAATTAGGTGCTGGGCCTAAGTTGTGGGCCAGGTGTGGATCATAATCATTTCAATCTTCATCTCAAACTGGATTACTTTTCAACATAATGATGTTCTTCCATTTAGCAGTTACCCGGATAGATTTTTAAAAGTAAAAAAAAAAAAAAGCAGGTGCAAGATAAGAATTATAAGGAAAGTTATAAAACTTTTGTATCCCCAACTTTTGATGACAGTATCTGCTCTTTGCATTGCTAGGGGTTCAATCAATGGTATATCCATCAAGATTAGGAAAAAGTATTTGCTGGGATACCACTGCAAGTTAAAACTGATTATATCTGATATACAGTACTCTATAAGATAGCTAGTTAATGTCTGTAATGCCAGTTGCTTTCTTGTTCTTAGACACTTCAATTAGACACTTGATCTAATTATCTATGCTACATCTATCTTTGCTATTACATTGTGAAATTGGTATTCCTTTTAGCAATGTTCCACTGCATTGCTGATATCTTGCGTTGGAGACATTATTAAGGTGACCAACTTTTTTACAATGAAAAGGAGGACACAAATAAATTGAAGAAAAAAATATCGTAAATAAAAGAAACATTTTATTCATTGCAACAATAATACAGAATACACTATAATATGATAAAGGCATAATAAAAAACATTTGTAACAATAACATTATATATTGTAATTATGCTTATATGCCACGTCCCCGCCCACAGCCATCCCGCCAGCACTGCTGCCCCGCCATGTAGAGCAGGCGCTGAGGGTCTCTGGCGAAGGGGGTGGGACCAGGGCAAGTGCCAAGGCATGGTCCACTGGAAGAGCCTCGCTGTTCCTCTCAGACCATGCTGGGGGGGAGGCTTATGGAGCTAAGACTGAATGCATTTCAGCATAGATAGCCACCACAAAATTGTACATTGACTCCCAGCTGGCCTAAGCCAGGGCCAAGGCAGAAGGGGCCATTCCCTCACTGTTTCCAGGATGGCTTCGCGGGCCACATGAAACCACTTTGCGGGCCGCATCTGGCCCCCGGGCCTTGTGTTTGACATGTCTGAACTAGGAGATTAGTTGGGTAGCAGGGAGGGGTGCAAAGTTCCTGCCAATTCACCTTCGCTGCAGACAACTTACATGTGCAAAGTTTGCCAGCTGGGTGTTTTGGCACGCTCAGCAGCAATTCCTATTGGCTTTCAAAAGCCAATAGAGGGAGTAGCATAGCTAATGCAAAAGTTGAAAAAGAAAACATCAAAAAAAAAGGTGCCGGAATGCCGTTCTGAGTGTTCTATGAGAAAAAAAAAAGCTCTGCAGATTAGTCTTCAAATATCGAAAAGGAGGACATGTAGGAGGACACTTTTCAAGGGAGGACAGAACTCACAAAAGGAGGACTGTCCTCCCTAAAGGAGGACAGTTGGTCACCTTAGCATTATGTATACATTTACATCAAAGGTATTTTTATTATATCTATATAAATATAAATTGCTTCTTTTACAAATAGTTGCTTAAGGAACTTTGTGCTCTTTTATTGGGTGGTATACAATCTACTTCAGATCTAGGATTTACTGAAAGGTGTTATTGACACATCAAAATTATATTAGCAGTTCTCCAAACTAAAAGAATTTTCTGCTTTAAAATAGGTTGAGTAACAAATCTTTTTATGGAGCTTAATATTGAAGATGGATCCCTGTGTGTTAGAATTCCTGTGAAAATATTGTTGAAGGTGGATAAACTATTGTAAAGTCTTCTGTCCATTTGTAGGCAAATTACATGTTTATCATATCTAAAAACAGTTGCTGGATAGGAGAAAGGATGTAGAATCTGGGGAGAGAGTGAAAGGAGGGATAAGCCTAGAATTCCTACATAGCCACAAGAGAACTAAATCCAAATTGCCTTGAGTGCCATTGACTCTTATCTAACTCTACATGTGCCAACTATTAGTAGAGAAGATTCCTGTGCATAGACTTTTAGCAATAAATCAGTTTAATTGAACCTTCATATATGGGTCTGGTCTTTTGTGCCTGTCAATTATATCTGTTTTTCATAGTCCAATTGCATGATCTAGGAATGAAAAGACTTCTCAGCTAAACATAGGCTATTATTGTACATCCTATTTAATTGAATAGGACAGGACAATCAATTCCAAACATCAACTGTTGACAAGTCAAAATGCATTTTCCCCAACTCAGCCACCAGGAACACAGGAAAGGATGGATGAAATTGTTATTTATTCTTTCTGCCACATTCATATAATATGATTAAAAATGGACAATAAAGCAATTGGGCAAATTTGTAAAGCTAAACAAAAGAATAGTTTTGCTAATCAAAGCATACCACATTCAGAACTACCACACTTGTCATGATGCAGATGCCCATGTGGTACTTTCCTACCATGCAGTTGTTTGAGATAAGAATCTGAGCAGACAAAAAAGTGTCCATCTCCCAGAAGATAATTATATAATGAACTATTTCAAAAGCTCTGTTTAGGCAGTACATAATGTCTTAAATTCAACATGTAAGAAATCATAAATAGCCCTACTCATCCTAATGTGATAGGGATATAAGTAAAGAGATGATCTCTAGGCTTACATCATGATTGTCTATACAAAGAATCTTTGCATACACACTTGCATACTTTCATAATTTTAATTTACAAAAAGAAAAAAACACAGAGACTTATAAAACTACAAAGCCAACCTTGAATAGTTAAGTGGAACTGGATCTGCTTAGATGGGGACCATTAGGAAATCTTACATTTATTGGCTTGATAGGAAAACCTTAAATAAAGAAATAAATCCTGGAAGAAGGCAATGCCAAATCATTCCTACACTGGTTCCTGTTGCCAAGGAAATTATATGGCTGTATCCATGAAAATACCACAGGGAATTTCTGTTCAGGGATCACTTTATTTTAAGCATCCTCAAATTCTCATGCAATTGAAGTGGTTTAATATTCAATTCTTCCTGACCCACTTATCAATTTTCCAAATCTTGGCAATCAATCAAGGCCCTTCCCCAAAATTTGTTTAAAAATTAAATTGAAAATAATTTAAAATAGAATGCTGAGTAAAACCTCATGCAGTTTCTAGATAATAGCTGGATTTATTCTCCAGCCTAACGCTATCTACAGGATAACATTTTTTTCTCTCTCTCTCTCTGCATTCATAGAAATGAATGGATGTCTTGCAAGTAAAGATCAAAATGTTCTACTTGAAAAACATCATGAGAAAAGGAATGGGCCCACTATGGCAAGATGTAGCCTCAACTGAGAGATGAATGCAGGAAAAGAGTATGTTTTGGGCATTCAGAGATGGGTTGTAGAGTCCCAGGGTGTGCTAAAAAGTACAGATCCTTTCTCCACACTTACTATAGCTAGAACACAAGTAATATAACAATCAACCAAATAGTTAAACCTCTACTTTAACCCTGTCAATTCATTACCTATCAGTGAACAGTTCTGACATCACTTAAGTCTGTTGGTGTATATGACCGTCAATGATAACTGAAAGAATGAAAGACTGGCACCCAATAATGTGAAAATTTTCCACAGAGAAAAAGAAAAGCTTGATTCATATTATAATGAGGCATATAGAAATAATTGCCTGAACTGAGTAGTCTGCCAGCAATTAAAGTTGAAGCAAAATGCAAGAAAAGTACTTGAAAATAAACTATTATCTTACTGTAAGAGTGATTGTTTATTTATTCTCCAGATGAACACCAATTGCTTTAAAGGACTGACACTCATGTCTTGGTCATGGATTGCACAGACCACTGAAAAATAAGCCATGTTAAAAAGAGACCAAATTTATACTATTTGAATATTGACAGAATTAAAAAAAGATTTCAGGTCAGTTTAACCCCAAAGAATTTACATATGCTTCCTTCTCTCTTTCCCAAGTAAATCTATGATCAGTCACAGCATCTAAGTTCAGCACTGAGAAAAATGAACAGCCCAATTGATGAATCAAGTTCCTCGACAAGTGAAGTAGTAAAGTCATCCAGGTGGAGGTTTTTTGATTCTTGTTTTGTGGGGGTGGGGTAATGCTTGTGGATTGCACAGACCACTGAAAAATAAGCCATGTTAAAAAGATCAAATTTTATACTATTTGAATATTGACAGAACTCAAAAAGGTCAGTTTAAGGAACCCCCAGAGAATTTACATATGCTTGTGAAACCTTTGAGATTTGTTGTTGTTGTTGTTGCAGACACTTCCTTCTCAAACAGAGCTGGCAGAGAAATTGGTTAGCATTGGTTTTCTTTTAATCTGTCCTCCAGGATTCCAAGATTCTGTCACGCCCTAATAATTCTTGCAGAAAGCTCTCCCCTCCAAACAATTTAATTAGGAGGTGAGCCTAAGGAATAATAATTATAATGGAAAAAATGTGTTTTCTTGTAACCTTCAAAGCTAGACAGACAATGGTTCATCTTTCTTTATCATGAATCCTCCAGAAAACTTTAAATAGTATTCGTTTCTATGTTCTCCCAGTCTGCAGTTACTATGACTTCCTTGATTCATTAGGTGAGTATTTAGTACTAGAGCCCTCCCCCCCGGCCCACCCATATTTGTAAATTACTCTTTAGAGTATATGGGTTCATAAATCATAGCTTGCCATCTATTTCACACCTTATTTGTACAAAGTATCACAAGATTACTTGCAGCAGTGAATATCTTGGTTTTAATAAAAACTAAACCAAACAAATCATATTGGTAGGTAACCTTATTTAATTCATCTATGTAGCTGTCAGCCATTTGGAGAGCCAGTGTAGTTGGATTAGGAGAATTTAGTTTTTAATTTGATGGTCGCTATGAGAAGAAATGAGCCAAACTGATTCATGGGTATCAGGGCAGGTACAATAGACCTTTCAAAGCAAATGGATATTCTTGTAAAATGTTTCTATGGTCAATTATAACGGACTTAGTTTACTAGAAAATTAACTGAGGACTCCTAAGTAATAATCCTTTTAGAAAGGGCCAAATTGTATAGCTTCTTGGATAAGGGTTAGAACAGAGCTTCTTCTTGTTGTCCTTTCATGATAATTGCCTGCCCTATTTGAATTTGAATTTGAATCTTCCCTGGACTGAGATATCAATGGTATAATGTGCTTCAGCAGGTTAATTCTAGGTCTCATTAATTTCCATTTTAAAATATCCTATTGGCACACACATATACATGACTCAGTTTGGTGTAGTGGTTAAGGCAGAGGTCTTCAAACTTGGTCCTTTTATGACTTGTGGACTTCAACTCCCAGAATTCCTCAGCCAACATGCTTGGGTTAAAGCAGGGGTAGGCAACCTTGGCTCTTTTATGACTCGTGGACTTCAACTTTCAGAAATGCTGAGCCAGCATGGCTCATATTGACTTGGAAGAATATAGTAATATAGTACAGCATAGCATAGCATAGCATAGCATAGCATAGCATAGCATAGCATAGCATAGCATAGCATAGCATAGCATAGCATAGCATAGCATAGTAACCACTATACTTGAAACTGAAATCCAGATGCATAAGGAAAAAGTTACCTATCCCTGTTTTTACAGCCTCTTTCAGGAGTTGTCAAATATTCACAGGTAACCGAAGAAGAACCTTTCCCAATATAATTGCTTCTGGAGGGAGAAGAATTGGGAATTGAAATGAGACTAGGAGTAGGTTAGACACAGTTTGCCTAAATCTGCTGAATTTCAGATAACCTGAAGTAGACATGATTTGAAAATCCTTTGAAATGGTTTAGAATCAAGGATTTTTGAACTGTTAGATATTTATGGACGATCACCATTAGTTTCTTTTGGTTATGATAAAGCCAGCTGAGTGATCTTGGCCAATCACTCTCTCTCAGTTCAACTCATATGAGAGGGTTGTTGTTGCAGGGAAACTAAGTGGAGGAAGGTGTGTTGGATATGTTAGCCACCTTGAATTATATGTAAAAATAATAAAGGTGAATTATTAACAAACACATAATAAATAAATAAAATGTAACCCTTCTTTATATGTTCTCTGTTCAAAGAAATTTCCTTCCAGCTCATAAATGATTAGGTAATCGTTAGAACTGGACTTTTTTTATCCAGCATATTGCAAATTTACTATAAAAATGAGTTCAGTGATGCACATATGCTATGCCCATTGATTTGGGAATAAGTTTAATTGAATTTAGCAGAATGTCCTTTAGAATAAACTTGTACTTGATTTACATCAGCCTCATCAGATAGACCATATCCCAAAAGTCAACCCTACAATACTAGAATTATACTTTGTTGAGGTAGGCTATAATATAGAATACTTATTGATCTAACATTTCCTGGTCATTGAGTTGAAAATATAGTTCCTACAAAACACTTCACCTCTCCAGTTTAAAGGCAAAAACTGAACTATATCTGTTAAATGAGTAGGCCTATATTATGTCTGTGGACGATGTCACAATTGCTAGTAATTAGAATTGAATTTGTTTAAAGCAGATGTGAACAGGAACAACTGTACTGTGTTAAATTATATATCCTTAATTGGATACCACAAAACAGTGAGATGTAAGAAAATGCTTGTCAGCTGCATTTTTAATGATATTTTTAAGTTAATCTGTCTTCAACCACGAGGACAGGAAATCACATTTAAAATCAGTAAAAAACAACAGAATGTAAGAATATAGCATAATAGTAATTTTGATTATCTAATGAAGTCTAGAACTAGTTAAATTATTTTTGAATTACAGTTTTTAAGCAGAGGAAAATATGTCTATTAGCTTCATTTTAAGGAGAAACATTTTAAGCTTTTTCTGGAGTCTATAAAACTTTATTATCAAATCCAAGAACTTCTCACAAAAATCTGACTGTATTTAGAAACAAAATTCCTGAAACATATTTTCTAACTTTTTTTTCTGTCTTACTATCTAGATAGATACAAATCCACCACATAATTTCCTTTGAGAGAAAGCAGCTTTTGTGAACAAACAAAATAAAAATAAAAAAGGAAATAAAAGGAAATCTAACTAAATCTAGATTACGTTGATATCACTCATTATACTTCTCCATACACTTCTTTTCCTGCAAACCATTCTTGGTTCCACTACATCCCTACATCACTTATGTTGCCTTTTGTTATTCACTCTCTTTTGTCAGTAAAACATATGATAAATAAATCTAATTAACATTAATAGGAGATTGTTAGTAATGGCTCTGAAACTTTTGGCATAAAGATATATTCCAAATCTGAAAACTTTTCCAAATGTGTTGCAGTTTAGAAATCAAAGAAGAATGAATAAGAGTCTGTATTGAAATATTCTACTTTAGGAATATATATTTGGACAATATGCATATTAGGAAACAGATATAAATGGGAACTTTAAGAGAATGACATGTGTACATACACACATACACCTTATGAACATTTTTGAAATTATGAAAGTGGGAACTAAATGTAATTGAATTTGAGCAGTGACCTATAAATCCTCACAAAATTCAGTTGAATTAGGTCCCTCCTGAAACTGATATCAACAGGTTCTAATATCAGTTATAAATATGTTCTTAACATAATATGTAAGAATATATGGTGACATGGGGACCTAAGGGTGAAGATGCTTGCCTCCCACTCAAAAGGCTGAGAGTTCAGTCCTAGGCAGCGGCAGATGTTGGGGCACAAAGAAAAAAGAAAAAATATCTGCTGTGAACACTGCATGGCATCAGGAAGGGCTAGTAAATGCTGGCCCATTCAGTCACCCCGACTCTACCCCAAATTAAGGGATTATAGGGTCATAAAAAGTTTTTAATATGTAAGAATAATGGTAAACAGTTAAACAATAATTAGTGATAGTTCATATACAGATTTAACGTTTAAACATTCTACATGCATAGGAGAATACAATCTATATTTTGGGATGACTATTTCTTAAAAAAAATCACTTCCAATTTAGAGGAAAATGTTAAAATTGGAACTTCAAATTCAGGGCCTTTTTCTGACAAATTAAAAAGAGCAAAATGTGATAGATATGGTAGAACACATTGCTATTTCTTCCATCTGGCATGTTTATTATCAAGGCAAGCAAAAGGGCAAACCTCCTCTCCCCCCAACCTTGGCACTGTTATGAAATGTGAACATATGGTAGAATCATTCACTAGATCATCCTTATACGGTTGAGGTTTTTTTTTAACTTCACTGTAAACAAATGTGACCAGCTTTTCAAAATCATGCCCAATTCTTTAACATTTTACATCCTGAACATGTAATGCTTTACATAGACAGACAGACAGACAGACAGACAAGAGAAAGGGAGAGAGAGATACCACACATTTACACAGAGGAGCTTAGTATATATTTAAGGTTCAGGTAAATATACTAAATAAGTATTAGAAATGAAAGGAAGACTGGAGAAATTTGTGAAGAAAAAAGATTAAAGAAATATTTACTTTTTAAAGGTGATGCATGACTGCTAATGAAAAGACTGAGTTGCTGTTTTGATTGGCATTGGGGCAGACTGGCTTTTGAGACTAATGTGCAAATTTAGAATCTGAGGGATGGCTATCATGGGACATAAAACTTTCACAGAATAAGAGGGGTCCAAGCCAACTGCCCTCCCCCTCCAGCATATTTTGTGTTAGGCTAAGCTAAATTAAATATATGTATCTAATTAAATTAATAAAAGACAGTCATATACCTTTAAAATAATGTCATTAATTCATTCTCTAGTTCATTCTGATGCAAATGTAACATTAAGTCTACTTTTCTCCCAGTGCATTTAAAGAAATTAATAATAATCCATCTTGTATACATACATGCACCCACTAACTTGGGTAGATAAAAATAGATTGTTTTTAGAAAAAAGCTGCCTCTACATGTAATTGTTGTCCATCTCTCATCACTTAATTGTCTACCTCATCTTCTTCCTCATTCCTGATTGGGTACAATTCCAATAAACCCATTAGTCATTGTTATTCTAAAGCATTTTAATTGACTGTCTTGGCACATCTGGGCAAAAGTAGAGTCTTTTTCCCCCAAGAACTACGGAGGCTGACTTATTTGATATGAAATTGATCCCTGAGCCCTCAAAGAGCTGGTAGAAGAAAGAGATTCTACAATCCTGAAGCTTGCAACCTGTCTGGGGGCTGTTATCCTGCCTTGTTCCTGAATGTTTTGCAGCACAGCAAAAAGGGCATATAAAGATTAAGAAAAAAACAGTAGTTCAGATTAGTTTTAAAGTCATCACTCTAATTTTACCTTCTGTTGTTTTTACAAATGGCAAAGTCTCAAGATGCTGAGACCAAGAAGAACAAGTTAAAGGCTGCAATGAAACAGATCTCTTTAAAATCTTTTGTTGCAGTCTTTCCAGATCTGAGGTTCTTTGGGTATCATATATGTTTCCATTGGGCTGAATAAATTATATTTAATGCAAGATATTCTTGTGAAACTAGCCACCTACATATGCTGCATTAAGGAGGACTCTAATCCACATTCAATAATGTCAAACATTGGGGGGAAAATTGCCTGTTGGTCTGAAAAAGCTTGTATGTCAAACTATTTTTCTCCTTCAGTAAAATATTAAGATGCATGCACTCACTGAATATTATAATTAAAAAAAACATTTTATTTGATTTGCCAACTCTGTTTAACTGTGTCCAACGGTAAAATAGACAGATGTGATTTTAATTAAATAAATAAAAACAAGGTATTATCCAAATCAGTCTTCCTGGCTCTGATTGGTTTTATAAATGTGTTAAGAATTTTGGAATGATACAGGCAGTCCCCGGCTTATATCCACAACTGAGCCCAAAATTTATGTTGCTAAGTGAGAAATTTGTTAAGTGAGTTTTGCCCCATTTTAAGACTTTTTTTACCACAGCTGTTAAGTGAATCACTGCAGTTGTTAAGTTATTAACAGGGTTGTTAAGTGAATCTGGCTTCCCCATCGACTTTGCTTGTCAGAAGGTTCAAGAGAGGATCACATGACTCCAGGACACTGCAACAGTCATAAAAATATACCAGTTGTCAAGAATTGGAATGTATATCACATGATCATGGGGATGCTTCAATGGTCATAGGTGTGAAAAATGGTCATAAGTCACTTTTTTCAGTGATGTGATGTAACTAGTGACCTTTGAATGGTCACTAAGCAATCTGTTGTAACTAACTGTTATATAGGTATTATCATGATGTCAATACAGGATATGAAAGCAGGAGCATATGGATTGTTTCAGGTTTCTATATAAGGTTTATTCAGGTGCATGTACCTTTTCACAGCCAAGAAGTACTTTTTTTTTAAAAAAAAAAAAGAAGAGACACAGCTAATATAAGATTTGTTGGCTACTTGTTTTGAAAAATAACTTAATATTTGTGACAAAATACAAAATGAAATCTCAGATTCACAATGTCTGAAAGGTTAGGAAGGTAACCATTTTCATAACAATATGTATTTCTGAAGAATTTGAATGTGAACCTTATAGATTTCTATAGCGACTCTGACTTTTGCTTGGTCACCTTTTCCCCCTTTAGATCGGCTGGGTGATCAGATCTTTGCTGCTTTGTTAATGCTCACCAGTACAAAATGACACTGACACCAACGCTGACCAAGCAGAAGCCAGAGTTGCTATAGAAATGTATAAGGTTTTTTTTTTAACATTTTATGAAGTTGTAAAGTAAAATACAAAATACAAAGCAAATAGTAGGACACAATGGGGAGAAAAAAGAGAGAAGAAAGGGAAGGAAAGGGAGGAAAAATAAAAGAAAAGAGATTGACTTCCGACTTCCCCTATTGCAGTAGAATAAAGCATTAATGTCAAGCCTCGTTTTTTTTTACTTTTTCACAATAGTGAAAACAACCATTTCTGTAACAACAAATCAATCTAATCAGTGAAACCCAAAATTAAAGTTTCATTCTTTAATGAAGATACTTGTATGCTTTTCTTTAATCAAAACAGTCAATTTAGCCATCTAACACGACACCAACATGTTCTGAAGAAATCCATAACTTTCCACATCCTATGCTGCACATAGAAGATTAGATGGTAAATATATCAAAGTTTATATGCACTTGTGCTTTTATTGAAGTTTTATTTTTTCCCATAGCAGAATGCAAAAACCAAGAGAAAAACAAAACAAAAATGCAAGAACAAGTGTTTTTTGAGGAATCTTCTGGCAATGAAAGTAATACAAAAGAGTTTATGCCAAAATCCATGCCAAAAGCTAGAAGGCCCAAATTCAGTGAATATATAGTCTGTAGCTCTGAGCTATGAAGGGATGGAGGAGAACTATCAAGAAATAGAACACATCCATTCCTGTAGAATAGTAAACTTTGTATTTTCTCATTCACACATATCATAAATGTCATTCATGATGAGATATACTTTTTTGAAATAAAGTTTCTAGGGACATTATATACCAGGGGTCTTCAAACTTGGCCCTCTGCTGGCTGAGGAATTCTGAGACTTGAAGTCCACAAGTCATAAAAGGGCCAAGTTTGAAGACCCCTGGTATATACCATAACATATGTGCATATATGTTATATATACCATAACACATGTGCATATATGTGTTATGTATATGTATGGGTAGATGTATACTTTATTTTGAGAGCAGGCAACAGAATTTTATTTTTAATGTGGGCCAGTGTGCTCACAGTAAAAAATGACAATAAAGGTTGTTATCTTATCTCATTTTATCATAAAAGGTGGTAAATCTCCTTCCCTATTATTTCCTTTATGCATCAACTCCTTCAGTCACTTATCAATTCATCTGAAACACTGAAACAGTCATTACAAATTCCCTAGTTTGCCTTGCCTATTACAAATAGGTCTGGCTTAACAATGGTAATTGAGATCACGAAGCCATGTGGTCGTAAATCATGATATCACATGACTGAGCTGCTCAGCATTGGTAGTTCTGGCAGTTCCCAGTTATCATCATTAAGAGAATCGCCATGGGTCATTAAGCTAGGACTCGTGTGACTACACTTTCTGACTTTGTGGTAGCTTCTCACTTACTCTGTGGAACTTAGAAAGGTCACAAGTCACAATCACATGACTGCAGGATGATGTCAATTCTCTCATGTAAACTAGATGGGACAGTCATTTGTCTGAAATGGTATAGAGTACCCTGCTTGAAGGGTAGAAGACCTGCAAGGTCCCTTCCAGCTCTATTCTGATTGATTAAGAAACAGGACTAGATGAATTAATTCTATTTTATTTTTATTTTTTTGGTAAGGTTACATTACCAAAATCATGCTAGTCTGAAGGCACAGACTTCCCACTTCCATTCTTAACTGTGCAATCTTTGGTCTGATCTGTAAGAAATATCACTGGCTGTACTGCCATAAATAATCCATGATAAGTTGTGAAGATGAGGAATTGATGTTGAGTCCCCCCCCCCCGTTCTTTACCAGTAGACTTCCAGGAGAATGGAATAATACTAGTGGGGAACCAACTTGTGGGGCTTTCCCCCAGCTGATATAAACCTTGATCGAGTTGCTGTATTAGGTATAAAATGATGTTGTGCAGGTTCATTATTTGTATATCCACATCTGTTGATGTTCAAACAATGCTTCCACAGGTTGTTCTGAAGTCAGTGGAATGCCTCAGGGGTCTGTAGGCATCCTCAAGGCCTATAAACAATGTTCAATGCCAGGCTCATAAAAAAAATTGTGAGGCTTTCAGTGTCACTATTGAAGGTCGGCCAGGTCAAGAAATAGGCATAGCAGAGATACCAGGAGTGCTATTTATAAAAGGTAAGGTGAGGTAAGGTAAAATAACAAACTCTTAAAAACCTGCTCAAGTTTCTCTCTGTTGCTTCTTATACTAAATAAAATCAAAGTGGGGTTATTTTGAGTTTCTTTTTCACACTTCCCCTTTTTTGGGATTGTGTAATCTTTCCGGCAAGTACCCTCTTAATGATTTGTCCATTTTCCCCTATGCCTAGATTCAACTCTACATTCATTAACAAAGAGAATTATGAAGATTGTATACATCCCTAGGAGTTTCCTACTTACCATTTGCTTTATGGGCCATCCAATTTCTTCCTGAAGCCCCACAAGTTAATCCTGAAAAATCTTCTCTCTCAGTTATGTTCTCATCTGAGTTTGTACAGCTTTCCTGTCTTTCCTCCCATTTTTTATTTTTTTTTTTATATTTTGTTCTATCATCGAGTCCTTTCTATTCTATGTTACAACCAGCACAGAAAAGTAATTTTCTTCTGGCACTAGTGAAAGCACTGTTAAGGCTTTTCTCAGACACATTAAAGAAACACAGAGCTAAAAGAGGGAAAATCTTCTCATTTTTACAAGCTTCAGGCATTTCAGAAACAGATAAAGAACACATCTCTTGAATCTGTTCATTGACTTCTAGAGTCTTTTATTTCCACCTATGTAGCATGTCTCTTAATTAAACTATAGACATAATAGACCCAGAGTTATTCATCAAACCTCAAGTAACATGCTTTTGGGAGACGAGTCAGCTTTATACGTCTACTGTTTTTTGGGCCAAGATTGTATTAACATATGTAATAATTAGAAATCAAAAGAAAGTTAAAACAGAACTGGACCAAATCATGTCAGTCAAACAGCATTCAAATTTCTTACAGTACTAACACACACACACACACACAAAAGTTCTGTTATTTATCCTCTGTTTTCAACATTCCTTGGAAAGTCCAATCAATCATTAATTCCATCCTCAAATCATAAGAAGTATATTTCACATGTCTAAAACCTTGGGCCACTGATCTTCCAACACTGAATAATTCAATTCCTAATCCCAAGATCATGTGTTTGTATGTAGATAGATACGAGAGCAATTCGGAAATAAACCTCCATTTGGTTATCAATGACAGACACTTGCAGATACAGAATTTTTATTATATACATTAGAAAACTACAACATTACTTTACTTTTTGACATAATCACCATTCAAATTGAGACATTGTCTTACAAGGTTTGAAATTCCTTAGTAGTAGTTGCTCAGTGCCAAATCTGGGCTATGGGTGGTGGTGATCAAAAACATCCCCAATGAACTGCTTCAAAAGATCTTGGGTGTATCTAGCAATGTGCGGGTGAGCATTATTGTGAACGAACACCGCACCAGAAGTGGTTCCATAGAAAATCCTGCCAAATGTGAAGATGCCAAAGGAATACTGCTAGTGAAGTTCATGGAGCTTCATGGACTGGTTCGACCATCAATTCAGAAGTCTAGTGTGAAATGTTATGAAAACTCAGATAAGCCATCCATAACAAGCTTCAGGGCATGCTGATTTCCGGTGTGGTATTGATTCTTGATAATGCTCACCTAAGACTACTACTAAGGAATTTCAAACCTTATAAGACGTTATGACAAGTGCCTCAATTTGAATGGCAATTATGTCAAAAAGTAATGTAATGTTGTAGTTTTCTGATGTGTATAATAATAGTTCTGTATCTGGCAGTGTTTATCATTGATAACTAAAGGGAGGGTTATTTCGTAGATTATAATTAATTGTTAGTATTGCTTCAAATATAGCACCTCTTAAATGTCCAACTATTTGAGGTACCTATGATGCTGCTACCGTAAATCTTCCAGGCAATGTTATTTTAGCAATACATGTTTCATTATATATGCTGTCAACCAATTGATTCAAGTCAATTATATTCAAAACATAACCTCTCAAAATCCTTTAAACAGCCATTACTAATCAATTGATTTGCCAGATTTTCAGAGTCACACACTGCCTTTTTAAATGAGCCAAAATGGATAATGATGATTTAAATATATCTTTCTACATGAATATAGATGTTCAGTTAAAAACTCTATCATAAAGTTGATAATGTGGTAGGTTAATACCACAAACATCATATTCAAATTTAAAACTAACCTTATCCTTTCAGAAAAACGACATGAGAGCTTTTTCTCCATATGTCTTTTTTTTTATTTGAAACAATGAGCATAGGCTTTTGTACAATTTGGCCCACTAGTCTGTAAAACAGGTGTTTTATATGCACCATTGTTTGTTTGTTTTTTGTTTTAAATGTTCCCTTACTCAGAATCCTATTTAAGATGGAAGTTTTATGAATCCTTAAAAGTGTTGACTGACCCAGGCTTCCAGTTAGGCATTGTGAGGTGACGGACACAGGAAAACGGATGCAGGAAGATTTTGCCCTACTGGGGACTCTAAAAAGGTTTGACAGTCACCCCGGAGAGGCGATGAAGAAGGAGGGGACCCTTGTCAATCATGGAGGGGTGGCAGCTCTTCCTCTGGATATGAGGAAGCCCTCCAAACTGATGGGGAAAGACTGGCTACATTTGTGTGGCCAGTCAGAAGCTGCTGACAACCCAAGATAAGCACTAACTAGCAATTTTTGAGCAACATGGATGGAACTGGGTGAGACTTTATCCTCTTTTTATGACCTTAATACTACTTTCCTGGAAAAAAGAATGCCCAATGCAAAGAATCCTCCCTGATGAGAGAGGGAAGGGAAGTTGGAGGACCTAAAGGAAAGAATTAACAGATAAATGAAAAAATTAGAAGATGCAGTGGTAACACCGGAAATGGAAAAGATATCTTACTTGTCAAGATCTCAGAACACATTTGAGGATAAGGAAGAAGAGCTGATCAAACAGATGATAAAGCTGTTCGGAGAAATGCTGAATATTGACAAACAAGAAATGAAAAGAAAAACTGAAGGAGAAGGATGGAGGCTGTTTAATGAATATAAATGGGTTGAACGTTCCTCCCAAAATATTTCAATCAAATTCTCTTCCTCATTCTAAACAATATATACAAAAACAGAGGAAGAAAATAGATGTTTTGACCAATTAGATGGGATATTACTGTATACTATTAAACAGATGTTTGAATATGGTTAAGAAAATAACTGTTAGAAATAAAAGTATTATTATAATTAGAAGGATAGGATTTGTAACTAGAATATTGTACTTTGTTATGAGATGGGAAATATGAACATTTTTAAAGGTTTTGAATAAGGGAAGCTTTTAATTTCTCATAATTTAATATGAGAAAATTATAAGCAAAAGATATTTTGAACATTGATGGGAAATTAAAATAAAAAAAAGCGGGGAAAACAGAATATTGATTGAACAAATGGATTTTAAGTGCAAATACAATTGATTTATGTTCTGGCTGACACTATCAATATTATGTATAACCTCAGAAAAATGTGATGAAGATGTCTATCTTTAATTGTATATGTCAGTGATGGCAAACCTTTTAGAGACCAAGTGCCCAAAAACTGCCCCGCCTCCCCGCCCACCCCTGTTCTGCATCCCGCCCACCCGCATGGTCACCCATTGCCTCCACAGCTAGCTGCAGCAGATTGCCTAGGTAGCCCAGCAGCGCCATGGTGGCCATACCCTCTGCCCATGTCCCGCAGTATCATCTGTGTGTCACAGGGCATGAGGAGAGGCCACAGGGGGAGGCGGGGCTGGGGTGACAGTGCATGTGCCCACAGAGAGGGCTCTGAGTGCCACCTCTGGCATGCATGCCATAGATTCGCCACCACTGGTATATGTATTAACAGTGACAAGAATTGTATTTGCCCAGTGTAGAAAAATGCATACCATTGGAAGAGAGGATCAAGGAAGTACTAGATGGTGTAGTATTGGAATAAGAGAAAGTTAATGTGTACCACTAAATTACCAATGGACCCAGACAACATATTGTTTATTAAGTACTCATGATTGTAAAATTAGAAAATTAATAAAATATTTATTTTAAAAAAGTGTTGGCTGACTCTTTAATCTACTCAAGATGCCCTTGGAGAAATCTTATCATATCACTTTCAGATCTTTCTAACAGGTTTTTCAAACCTGTTTGGGAAAAAGAAGCCATCACTGAACTTTGAAGCTATACTTTCCCTTGTCTTCACAATCTTTCCTTCATGTAATAGAATCCTGTTCTTGAAATTTCGAAGGAAACCCCTTTCAGTTAAGTAAGATGTAATTCAGATAAATATATAGATTGCAGTCTATAAACATTTAAGAAAATAACACATTCAG